>JAVJIF010005996.1:0-292308 GCA_038442645.1 Agave tequilana
TCTCAAATGCTATACATGCATGTCAAGGATCTAATAATCATGACATTATCATAATAATCTATAAACATCAAACATGCTATAAACGATGATATGAAAGCATGTAAACAATAAATAGGAGTAAGGGATTGTTACCAAAATCGAAGAGGCAACTCTCCATGTCTCCAAAACACGGTGGTCCTCCCACCAAAAATCTCTTGAAAGTGATGCATCCAAATTGTCCTCATGAAGCTCGGACCGCATCCACCTTAAGGTACCGATACTCTCACGTCATGTGAGAGCCCCACCTACATCAAATAAAATAGGGGTGGTCTTTGGTACCCACACTCTTTTGGGTCCATGGGGGTTGTTCCTTTCCTAACCCAAACAAACTTAGTTGCTAAATTAGAAACATGTATTCTATCATAACAAAATTTAGCAAGGTGGCCCTTACGTCCACAATGTGTACAAGTGTACACATGAGCATACAACGTGTTATGTTTGTGACCGTGTGGTGCATGTGCATGCCGTAAAGGGTGTGCATGCATGATGGAACTTGTTTCTTTCGAAACAAAGATTCCAAACGTGTATGGCTCAAAACACAATGGCTCAAAGTGGAGCCCAAACATCCATATTCTTCTTTAACAAATTATATCATTTTCAATCATAGAAGAAGTGGAGCATGCAATAGGTAAGCTAGGTGAAGCTACACTAGCATGGCAACATGTGAATCTATATCATTTTTCAAGATTCATTTTTTTTTTAACAAACATCTAAATCCTTTGTAATTGAATCAATTTTTATTTTCAAAGATTCATTTTCTTTTACAACAAAATCAAGTTTTGAAGACAAGCTTTCATTTTTCTTCAAAATTATTTCACAATCATTTTTATTTTCAAAAACTCATTTTCCTTTGGGGCAAGTTCAAGTTTAGATTTCAATGAATCCTTTTCATTAGAAATCTCCACTTTCTCTTGCAAAACCAAATCTAGTTTTGAACACACATTCTTATTTTCATCTTTTAGTTCAAAACACTTCCTTTTTAAAAGATTATATTTTTCTAATAATTTTTCACAAACAATGGATAGTTCTTCATTCAAGGCATTGGCATCAATATATTCATTACTAGAAGAACTAGCATCATCATTATCTAATTGAGATTCTGAATATACCTCAAGGGAGTCATTCCCTTGGACCATATAGCATTGTTG
This sequence comes from Agave tequilana, assembly GCA_038442645.1. Taxonomy (NCBI): domain Eukaryota; kingdom Viridiplantae; phylum Streptophyta; class Magnoliopsida; order Asparagales; family Asparagaceae; genus Agave; species Agave tequilana. Next base: position 1,188 of record JAVJIF010005996.1, read on the forward strand.
CTCGGATTCTCCACTAGATTCATCCTCCGTTTGGATTGGCAATTGAAGCTTGGAGGTGGTCAACGTGTTCCACACTGCAAAGGCGGAATCACAGTTAGAAACAAGCATAGATATTCTTTGTTAAGCGTGCTTCTAAGTGCCTCAAGGGCTTGTGCATTGGCCCCTATATGATTGCTATCATTAGAGTAGGATTTCTTGGTAATAGCAAGGAAAACATGCAAGCCTAGGGTTTTCAAATACATAGACATCCTAAATTTTCACATGTCAATGTTGGAGACATCAAACATGGGAGGTGACAAGCAATCCATGAGTGTGTGTAAGCAATATAAGTGTGCAAATGCAAATGATAGATTAGCAAAACTAAGATCACACTCCTAGGTGGTTAACCTAATATCAGGAGCGTAGGCTCTAATACCAATTGAAATCACCTAGAAGGGGGTGAATAGGTGATAGGCTAATCTAATGAACTAAATGCGGAATTAAAAACTAATTGCAACAACACTTAATACAACCAACGAGTGTAGCCGAATTCCCGTTGAAGGGCTCTGGACTAACTCCTCTTGATTCCTCTGAATAAGAGTTGAGGCGCTATATAAAGCTCTCGTGGTTAAGCACAAGTGAGGCACACAAACACACAAGCATGTATATGATATAGCAATATGAATCAATGCACAAAGTAATATAGAGAGAGTTAGAGTCAATGGATCAAACGCAAACACAAGATTTATTTCGAGGTTCGAGCACCCAGCTCTACGTCCCTGCCTTCACCGAGAAGGATTTCGAATCCACTAACTTGTCCAGCTAGGACTCCCACACAGGGAACCTCCACTGAGGATTTGGGGCAAATACAACCGGGAGTACCGAACTCCTCTCTCAACCAATACAACCTCCACCGAGGCAACACAAACACCACCTCACACAAGAGGGGTAGGCCCGTAGCCAACACCAACTCCACCTCTCACTAGAGGGAGTAAACCACAATCTCAACCTCTACCAAAGAGGGAGCTAACCACCACTTCAAATCAACCTCTACCAAAGAGGGATACAACAAATAAAGGAGGGTACAACTCTTGGTGGTCTATGTCAACCACAAACAATTCCCACAAATAAAAGATCCTATAGAAAGGATAGTAGATATAGCTCAAGTGTGAAAAACAAAGAGTTTGAAATCAAAAACTCAAAGAAAATGCTTGGAAAAACAACTAGAATAATTTTGAGATGAAGAACAAAAGCAATATCCCAAATAGCCAATTTTGTTTGATTTTTCCAACCCTTTAAAACATATAAAGATAGATCTTTTGAAACTCTAAAACACTTTTGAAATCTTGTATTAAAACACTAGAAAGTAGGAAATTTTCTCTGTTAAAAACCTTAGCCAAAACCCTAAAGAGATGGGGTATATAAAGGCCTCCAAAGAAACTAGCCGTTGAAGCTGAAATGTCAGCTCTGGCGGCTGGCGGTCGACCGGCCCGGTCGACCGCCAACGGTCAAATTTTTGACCGTTGGAGGCTAGCGGTCAACCGCCCGGTCGACCGTTCCAATCCAGAGAGCAAATGCTCTCTGGCCGGTCGACCGCCCACGCCTTACGGTCGACCGGTCGGTCGACCGCCCCCACTCGAGAGTGGGGTACTTGCAGTCGGTCGACCGCTCGGTCGACCGGCCCAAGTGGCTGGCCAAGCGTGCACGCTTTGTGCACGTCGGTTGACCGGTCCGTTTGACCGACTCTGGGTCCGGTCGACCGCTAGAGCCTGGCAGAAAGCTGTTTGGGACAGAAAAACTTGGTTTTTATTATTCTAAAAAATCCCATAAATTCTTTAAAAATTTACAAAAATAGTTTTATCATAATGCATTGAAATACAAACTTGTGTGAAAATTTTCAACACAAATTTCAAACTTTTTGAACCATTTTTGTGTTATGGAAATTTCGCTGAAAACCAAAATCCGTATTTTTCCAAACTTGGATTTTTCAAATGAAAATTCGTTTTGTCCAAAACTCATCCAAATACAAAAATATGATACTTAAATACTTTGAAGCATGTTGCATATGGACCTAAGTCCAATATACATGAAACATATATATATCCATGTTTTTGACTTTAAATACGAAAATATGTTTTGTTAAAAACAAAACCTAAATACATGAATAGGTATGTCAAACTAAGTTTATTTAAGACATGAAGCATACATGTATATAGAATGAATCTAATATACATAAAACCATATAAACTTGTTTTGAAACTATCTATTCATGAAAACCAAGATCGGTTAAACCAAAAACCGAAAAACCAATATCAAAACATGAAAACTAGAAACATGTGTGTGTGTTGTGAACTTGAGCATATCACACTATCTAGTCTTTACAAATGGATCTAAAACACAAACAAAAACTATATAAAGAAGTCTTCTTGATGAACTCCGTCTTCAAGCCGACTCGATCCAAATCGTGATCCACCGAGCTTGACTCCAACGAGTGCTAAATATGATCTTTGACGCTCGGGCTCTTGAATCACCATGTGAAAGCTTCCAAACCATCTTTGTTGAAGCTAATCACCTACTAATATCTTGGTTAGAGATCTGAAACTAAACATCACAAGATTATTAGTAAATATAACTACATGAGTTAATCATCATCAAAACTAGAGTGGAAGGCCTCTGGGCCAACAGATCATTGCCGGTGTGGAGGTTGTGTTTATCTCTCCACAAAACCATGTCCGTCCTAGAGCATTTTCTCTAACGGAATCATGCTCCAACAATGTGACAGAATACAATGCTCTACTTATTGGCCTTCAGCATAAGGGTACGCTACCTTGAAGATTACGGCGATTCAAAACTGATTATCAATCAGGTTAAAGGCGAATATGAGGTCCATCACGAGGATTTGGTACCTTATTATCACGCAGTCATCGAAATGGCTAATCTGTTTGATGGCTTTTACATCGGGCACGTATCTCGATCTCAGAATACTAAGGCAGATGCTCTGGCTGCACTAGCAACAACGCTAGCCCTGCCAGTCGACACCGAGTATCACCTGACAGTCGCGACTCGACACCTTGTCTGCTCTAAACATATGTTGAGAACCAGAGAGGTCTATAATATTTCGACGGATCTTGAACCGAGAGATTGGCGATTTTCTTTCATCGACTATGCTGTGCATGGTTTGCTGCCGGATAACCCCAAAGAAGCGGCATCTGTCAGGCAAAGGTCTCTCCGTTTTTACTATGATCCCACTCTGAAAGCACTTTACCGTCGCTCATATGACGATCTCCTCCTTCGTTGCCTTTCTAACTCAGAAGCACAAAAAGTTCTTAAAGAAGCGAACGCGGCATATGCGGAGCTCATCAGCCAGGTCCAATTAAAAAACTGATTGCACAGGCTCAGTATTATTGGCTAACCATGATAGCCGATGCCATCCAATATGCACAGAGGTGTAAGGCATGTCAAATCCATGCGGATTTCATACATCAGCCTCCAGGGTTGCTCCATCCAACTGTTACTTCATGGTCATTTGAAGCATGGGGAATCGATATCGTAAGGCCAATTAGCCTTTCTTCGACAAAAGGACATCGGTTTAGCCTAACGATAACCGATTACTTTTCAAAGTGGGCAGAAGCTATACCTCTGGTGGAAGTTAAAACTTCTAACATGGTTAATTTCATCAAACACCATGTCATCCATCGATTTGGTGTCCCTAGGCGGATCATCCATGATAACGGTCCCCAGTTCATAAGCCAGGTATTCTATCGATTCTGCGATAAGTACCGAATTCAGAATGTGGCTTCAACTGCCTATAATCCTGCCGCTAATGGCTTGGCGGAAGCATTCAACAAGACAATCATTAAGCTACTCAAAAGTTCGTTTTATCAAATAAGCGAGACTGGAATGAGAAGCTTAGTGAATGTCTTTGGGCCTACCGAACCACGGCTCAGATCTCCACAGACAATACGCCTTTCCCTGGAGTACGGATGCGAAGCAGTCATACTGTTTGAAATCCAGATGCCATCATTGCGAGTTGCTTTAATGACTAAGATGACAACAGAGAACAATGATCGATTGCGACTCCAGGAGCTCGAAGCCCTAGATGAGAAGCGGTTACAAGCTAAGCAACATATTGAGTTGTATCAAGCCTGGATCTCAAAAGCCTTCAATAAGAAGGTCAAGCAAAGAATCTTCCAGAAAGGAGATTTAGTTTTATCTGTCAAACGACCGATGATCATGACGCACAAAACCAAAGGCAAATTTCAGCCTAAATGGGAAGGACCGTTTGTAATAGAAACAGTCTATTCAAACGGAGCATATCGCCTTATGACTTCAGATGGTGATTTACTCATGATGCCGATCAACGGCAAGTTCTTAAAGAAGTATTATCCTTGATAGGATCCTTCTCATGATCAAGTTAACATTACACCTCTGATCAAGACCTTCAAATCCAGATATACAGAAGGAGTGCTCCTCTCTTTCTCTAAACGAGATCATATGACCATAAACCAGTATAGAGCTGATTATACACTGGTTGCCTTGAAGAAGAATCAAGGTTACAAATATAGTAACCAAATAATCTAACACCTCTAACGGTTAAGGATAGAGGAAAATGTTGGCCTTTAAGCCCAACATAAGTCCTTGACAACTCATCATGCTGAGGGGAATAGCATGGCTAGCCTGACTCAAACGGTAGTTGGTAAAGGCATATCAAACCCGTTGACAGCTGAGGATTTGCTAAAAATCCTAAGGGACCCGTTCCCATTTGATTCCCTCTCCAAAATCACTTACCAATTCCCATCCATGGAATGGAAGACCACATATAAAGGTATTCATCTCCTTTGTAAAATGACGAGTCTAACCTATCATGTTAACACTAAACCTCTGATAGAAAGACTATAATCTACTCCCCAACAGATAAAGCCAATATCCCCAGTGAATAAACCCCGCTTGTCATTCTCTTCAACAGAACGACAGGTCCACTCAAATTACTGTTATGTTCAAGCACCTCTAACAGTAAATGAATCCTTATCAAGTTAACATAACACCTCTGACAAATTGCTTTACAAATCCCCACGGAGTTCTTTTTGTCACGTTAACGATCACCTATGACATGTAATCTCTTATGGGATTCATCTCCTAACTCCCCAGCGGTTTCTAATAATCAGTCCTCAGTAGACTTTTCTGGCTGTCACGTTAACAATATGCCTCTGACAATTTCTTCCAAATAACATCCGAAGGAGATATCAAAATCCCCATACAGTTAATAATCAAGTCTCACCTTCCAGTCTAGCAGGGACTATTTCTTTGTCATCATGTCCAGTTCGTCACCTCTGAATGACAAAATTTTGAGCTTGGTGGCTTCTCAATCGGTTACGTCATCGTGACCTCTGAACCGACAGATAGCCAAGTCTTATCTTTCAGTCCAGTAAGGACTATTTCTTTGTCATCATGTCCAGTTCGTCACCTCTGAATGACAAAATTTGAGCTTGGTGGCTTCTCAATCGGTTACGTCATTACGACCTCTGAACCGATAGATAGCCAAGTCTCATCTTTCAGTCCAGTAAGGACTATTTCTTTGTCATCATGTCCAGTTCGTCACCTCTGAATGACAAAATTTTGAGCTTGGTGGCTTCTCAATCGGTTACGTCATCGCGACCTCTGAACCGACAGATAGCCAAATCTCATCTTTCAGTCAAGTAAGGATTATTTCTTTATCATCATGTCTAGTTCGTCATCTCTGAATGACAAAATTTTGAGCTTGGTGGCTTCTTATCGGTTATGTCATCGCGACCTCTGAACCGACAGATAGCCAAGTCTCATCTTTCAGTCCAGTAAGGACTATTTCTTTGTCATCATGTCCAGTTCGTCTCCTCTGAATGACAAAATTTTGAGCTTGGTGGCTTCTCAATCGGTTACGTCATCGCGACCTCTAAACCGACAGATAGCCAAGTCTCATCTTTCAATCCAGTAAGGACTATTTCTTTGTCATCATGTCCAGTTCGTCACCTCTGAATGATAAATTTCGAGCTTGATGGCTTCTCAATCGGTTACGTCATTGCGACCTCTGAACCGACAGATAGCCAAGTCTCGTCTTACAGTCCAGTAAGGACTATTTCATTGTCATCATGTCCAGTTCGTCACCTCTGAATGACAAATTTTGAGCTTGGTGGCTTCTCAGTCGGTTACGTCATCGCGACCTCTAAACCGACAGATAGCCAAGTCTCATCTTTCAGTCCAGTAAGGACTATTTCTTTGTCATCATGTCCAGTTTGTCACCTCTGAATGACAAATTTCGAGCTTGGTGGCTTCTCAATCGTTACGTCATTGCGACCTCTGAACCAACAGATAGCCAAGTCTCGTCTTTCAGTCTAGTAAGGACTATTTCTTTGTCATCATGTCCAGTTCGTCACCTCTAAATGACAAAATTTTGAGCTTGGTGGCTTTTCAATCGGTTACGTCATCGCGACCTCTGAACTGACAGATAGCCAAGTCTCATCTTTTAGTCTAGTAAGGACTATTCCTTTGTCATCATATGACAAAATTTCGACCTTGGTGGCTTCTCAATCGGTTATATCATTGCGACCTCTGAATCGACAGATAGCCAAGTCTCATCTTTTAGTCCAGTAAGGACTATTTTCTCAAATGTGTGACTAACTCTATCAGCCTATCACCACTGATTGGATTACTTATATCATTATTCCGCTTCCTTTTGAGGATTGCAATACAGCTTGAAAGTAAGAATTAAAAATTCAGAAGATAAAACAAGTTGAAAATGCAACAGGGGAGTCAGATAAAATCACTTTTTATTGATTCCAAAAGAGGGATACAAGGATGCTCGGATTACAAGCTACGAGGGTGCTTCGTAGGATTTGATTCGTTCTTCAAGAGTAGCCAGCCTATTCTTCCTCTCCTCAGCAGCCCTGATGAGTGCCTGCGACCTCAACTCAGCCTCATTAAAGCTCGCCGTTTGGGATAAGCGAGCCTCAATTTCAGCCAAAGCTGCCCTCTGCGCTAGCTCCTACTGCAGGACTTCGTCATTTTGAGCCTTAAGCTGCTCTAGCCAAGCAATCTCTTCAAGACGCATAGGTTCAGCCTTGTACAAAAGAAGATTAGCCTTCCTGATCATTTCCTTGGCCTTTTCAATCTTATCCTAGGCGTTAAGAAAAGCGCTGTTAGAAGCATCTATGGCGTCCCCAAGTTCTACTCTCCTCATCTCTAAGGATTTCAAGTCAGAGGAAATTGCCTTGGCTGCTTCTTGAACGGCGAGATGGGCTTCATGCATTTGAGCAGCAAGGTGCGCAAGTTGTTCGTTAATTGAAGACTCTAGATCTGAATGGCTAAGACGGCACCATTCGTCCACATCCCTCTCAAGCCTGTCCACTAGAAGCTCTAACATGAAGGTCTGATCGTTCCCTCCAAAGTCTTGAATACTATCAATACTTTGGGAGAGGACCACCTTTAGAGCAGAGAATGAGGTAGTCGAGCCCTTCAAGACCAAAGCAATGGAGCGCTTCAAGCCCTTATAAAAGTTGTCGACTAGCTCAGCCACGAATTCATTCTCGGCCTCGACTACTCCCAGTGAACGAGCAGCCTCTGAAGACAAGCTTCCACCGATTTCACTGACATAATTGTGAAAGGAATAGTAGAAGCATTGGCTGGAGCAATATGAGGGATCGTCGGTGATCTCGGAGGAGTCCTCATTGAAACCAGTACACTAGCCACAACCGAAGTAGGGCTGCGACTATTTCTGGGAGAGCTGGCTCAACCACCAGTCTCTGAGAAGTAGGACTGGTAATCACCTTCAGCTCCACACTTGGCAAGATAGGCGGCACTGGCAAAACCAATGGCACCTCACTTACCGATATAGGTTGGTTCCGTGACTACTGTTCCCTCAATCCCCTTTCCTCTGGACGGTTCGGGCTGATAAGAGGGCAAGCCGTGATACAAAGCATCCAACTCAGCAGCGTCCGCCGCGGTCGAAGTACTTGTTTCACCCTGAGTCCCTCAGCGAGATTGATTGGTCCCCTTGAAGTCGATTCGCCAAAGGGTAGGGCACCTGTGGTTAAACTTCGATTAAGCAAGGCTAATGATAAATATCAGGGAAGAATTACTCACAAAAGGTCAAAGCACTACCAAAAGATGATATCGCCTTAACTGTCTTGGCTGCAGTTTCTCTCCTAACTTCCTCGACCGCGGCATCAGTTCCCTCAGGATCTATAGAAAAATCTTTGGCTGAGTCAACACGGACGGCCGGCCCACCTTCGCTCGCTGAACCCTCGGTGGTCCACCCAAAAGAGCTGGAGGCCATAGGGCTTCCTTTTGAAGTCCCAGCACCTGGAGGACCTACATCGGCCGCATCACCTCCAGATTCTTCTGAGACGGCGAAATAGCTAGCCTCATCGCCTTCTCTATAAGTGAACAGCGGATCATAATGCTCCCCCTGTTCTCCCGCAGCCTCGGCTCCCGGGTCTCTCACCGCCTCGGTTCCTGAGTCATGAAGTAAACGGTGAGCTGTTTGGAATATATAAGAGTGTATTGCAAGAACGGAGCTGATCTTACTCGGGTCCGGGACAGCTTTACCAACAGTCTGCCTAGGAGCCGACAGCTTAATGACCAATGGAGCAGGAGGAGGAGGTACTGCAGATGATTCACCCTCTGCAATAACCGTAGGAGCGTAGCGACGAGGCTTCTTCACTACCCTCTTTCTACGAGATCCGCCTTCCCGCTTTCGCTTGAAGTGGACGTCAGGATTTTTTTTCTCCACTTCTTCCACATCAACATGTTCCACGGGGGCTGTACCTACCCCACTAGAAGCAGCTGCTGGGCATCAGCACCTGTATCTGCTTCAAAGCGAGGTCTTCCTGCGTCCGAAGCCTCGCTATCATCAACAGCAATGAATTCATCGAGGCCTGGAACGCGGACCCTCTTACCCTCGCTCTTCCCAGTGACCTTCTGCTTCAGCCGCTGAGAGATCAACTTCACACCAAAAGAATTAATAAAAACTGAGCTGGTGTAGAGTTTGAAATTTTGTACCACTGGCAGAACCCCAAAGTTATTTGAAGGTTCGGAGTCCTTAGCGGCATGCACAGTCGCGCCTCAGTACAGCCAGCAATATAAAACCGCCAGGCACGAGCTCCATCGATGAGGCTCCCCATGAAGGCCAGGCTGCTGTTCGGATTGCCTACATACAGTTGGTCATACCCAAACTGACGAGCAAACTGACTTGGAACATAGGGCTCCAGGTAACAGGTGTCCCCGCTTCTATACAACAAGTAGGATGGCCGGATGCTAACCAACCATTCGAAGACTCCCCGACTCAACGACATCCGCCTCTCCCCTACATCCTTGAATTCTTCACCATAGCCTACGTCATGAATGTAGGGAAAGTACCGAAAAAGGTTGTAGACGTCATGACGGCATAGCAGTTTGAGGACCGCAGCCACATAAGTCCGCGACCACGCACACCCCTCGAATTGACGGAGAAGCACCATTCGAACACCTTCTTGGGGCTCCTCACCGGTTTGAATGATAGAGGGGCAGTGAAGGGCGAACCATGCCATCAAATAAGTATATGGCAAACCAATTTTGGGGTTTGGTCCGTCGCAAGGCAAGATAGTTCCCTTTCCCCGCTTCGTCGTTGGTGGCCTACAGAAAGCCTCCGTTAATGCACGAAGGCCTCTTTGAATACAACACACCATTACTGGAAGAAGTCCGAGGGAACGACCGTGGACTAAACGAACAGCCGGCAATAAGACGGTCGGATGAATGATGTCACTAGACGAGATGGCACCACGCATCTCTTCAGCCAAACCGTTAAAAAGCTAGCTAGAAGTGCCTTCCAGGACGTCGGTCGACGAGCCTGGTGGTGGAAACTCCGAAGAATATCGCCTTTCTCATAGGGTCTGTCATCCTCTTCCAGAATCAAATCCCCTTGAGAGTGTTCTTTCATCCGGCGAAAGATGTCTTCATCTGCAACTCCACAATGAGCGGCTTCGGGAGTACCTTTCAGGTCAGGGAACAAATAATTTTCCCAGCTCTTCAAATTGCATGAAGCTCCCTTATGGCTTCCATGCATGCTTGAGCAAATGTAAAGGTGGCACATCAACTTCCGGTAAGTCTCAAACAAGGCGGGCTCTTGCTTCTTCAGAAGTGCCAAACACTTCACACGGGAAATATTCTTCATATGGGAGAGACCTCAAAGGCAGAGCAGAGACTTCCCACATCTCGTGCAAAGTCATGCCCAATTCGCCAACATGGGTGAAGAAGGTCCCTGTTGCCAGGCAGTACAACTCAAAGATGGCATAGAAGTTCGCTACGCTCATCTGGATGCCGTAACAGGTCGCCCTGACAGCCTCGTAAAGTCCCAACCTCTCCAGCTCCTCTTCAAAATGGGCAAGGACGTATAAAGTCAAATCCCTCCACCATGCCTTAGGAGGATGAATCCACCTAGGGGTCCTGAAATCAGTGGCTGGATAATTACCATGAGCTTTAAAGAACTGATTGCCAAAAGTCTGAGCCACCGCGGGATTTTCCTCCACTGGGATGTCCGGAAGTACGTTCCCGGGATGGAGACCCAATATGCAGCGAGGAGGACCCGTCCTTGTATAACCAGGAGACGGAGCTATCAACTTTCCCACGTGAACGAAATCGATAGTCCACGTCACTTGTCACAGCATCTTTCGAGCCCTCGTCACACATTGAAAGAAGGACAAGGAAAAATGACGCTTGCTAGATGGGAGATAATACTTCTCGCCATCCAGTTTGAAAATCCACTGCCCTCTCCAGCTAGCAGCTGGTGATCATTGTCTGGCGTCGCATCTCCAAACATGAAGTCAGGCTTTCGATAGATTCTTCGATCAGAATCTTCAAGGGGAGCAGTAGTTAAGATGCTCCTCATGGTGTGCTGATCCCCAGCATGAATAAGTGCATCCCGATCAGGAGCGCTCCGCTCGCTGAATAATGAAGCCTGCCCTTGAAACTATAGGCTAACATTGCCATCCAGCCCTCTAGCCGTTCCAAAGAGACTTTTCAGAGGACCAGGAGTATAGTGCACTGCAGAGACAAGACAAACTTAAATTAGTTGGCGGGAGAAATGCAAGGATTCAGAAGAATTTTAAGGCATAGCTTCGCTCTCCGAGCGAAGTTGGCCTAACAATAGCTTCGTCTCGAAGCTCAGCTTCGCAGCAGCAGCTTAACTCCGCACTCCACATGAAGGCAGAATGTAGAAAAATATCCAAGTATTAGCTTCGCTTTGCAAACTTGACCTCAGATAACAGAATGCGAAGAAGCCCTCAAGGGCTAACTTCGTCAGAAAGGTACTGTTGCCTAAAAATTATTTTAAGGGCATTAAGGTCTTTTTCAGCCGCGCTCCAAAGGTTAGCTTCGCATCCTATCATTCGACAAGTTGTGAACCGCCTAAGGGTTAGCTTCACATAGAAGCTTGGAGAAGAAACCCCTTCGGTTCTTAAATTCCCAATCAAGAAATCAAGGGAAATTAAAGGACTTGAACTCTCTGAGATTACTAGATCACAATGAATCGTTCTAGATTCATTATGAAATAGCCAGGAATTGGCTTTAAAAGAGAGATGAAAATCTCTGAACAAAAGGGAAGATCCCTACCCGCGATAGGTCGTTCGAAGACCGGAGGAGGAGAAGGCCCCTCCGTCGTAGAGATTGCTACCTCTTTTCCTGTTCGTCTTTTGGGAGCCATTGGAGAACTGAAGAAGTGCTCAAATTTCCAAACGAAGAAGAAAGAAGAGAAGAGATTTGCAGTTCCCTGAAAATTCAAAGAGAAGTGGTGCCTTCTCTTTCAGCCTAATCGGGTTTTTATAGGCGGATGATTGCCTAAATGTCGCCTCCTCGAAAGAAGCGCAGGCAGTCGTTTCAAATTAATTTGAAACGGGGCCTAAAGCGCCTTCCCGAGAAGCTTTACTTCAGCCCCGCTAAGGGCTAACTCCGCCGTGAGTTCAGTGTTGACTTCGCGCGACACTTGAATAACTTTGCTGAGAAACGTGTCTTAGCTCCGCTAAAAGCACATCTCTACCTTCGCGGAAATTCCGTGCTAGCTTCGCCAGAAATTTACTCCTGACTTGGTTCGAAATTTGTCTTCAGCCTCGCTAGATGCTTAGCTCGGCTAAGAGTTTTCATTTTCTCCTAAGGAAAAGGCTTACCGAAGCTAGTTCACTCCAGGTGTTCTCGGATAAAAAATGAGGGAAACAAAGCAGATAAACAGCAGAAAATAAACATTTTATTGATTCAAAAGGGAAGATACATTGACGCTACATCAAGGTGGTCTTTCGTACAACCGAATCATTACTCCAAAGGCATACAAGTTGTCCTATCTACTTCCAAGGTGATAAGCCAAACCAACTGGACACGAAAGGCCTTCCTCCTGCACAAAGCCGTAATCCTTCGCATAATGACAGATTTTGTCATCAAGAAGCTAGATTTTCTTTGATGAAAATTGGCAAAGGACCGGTTGCCACCAGAAAGCTGGATCTTCTTTGATGAAAATTGGCAAAGGAAGGATCCGAGACCTTACAGGTGATGTTCACCTTCCCAAAGTGGATCATCTCGGATAAGCGACTACCAGCCCCTTCCCGAAGTGGATCATCTCGGATAAGCAACTGCCAATCACTTCTTGGAACATGCATCAGTTGCTCCAGTATGTTCCTCCTGTTTAGGATTAAAGTTTCAACTGGAAGATCAAGAGGCAAGTTTCAGGTCTCTTTCATCAAGACAAAATACTGGCGGGCACAGTTCACTGTAATGCAAACTGAAAACAGGTTAGCAGTAAATCAAAGAAAAAGCTACAAAAGTGAAATGCTAAGGCAAATTCTTTGGGGCGAAGCAATTCATATCCAATCTAGAGGTGCTTCAGTTAAGTAGAGGATAGCCTCGCTTGCACAGTGATGATGGGCTAGCTCAGCATAAGCCAAGTCTTAGCTCCGCTTAAGGCAGTTAGACTGAAGGGGCATCAAAAAGGGCTAAGTCCTAGCCTCGCCTATATGGCTAAGCCAGACTGGTCCAGAGGGACACAGTCTTAGCCCCGCCTATATGGCAAGACTGGCTCGACCTTGAAGAGACCAAGTTCCAATTCTTGCCTAACAGGCAGATTCAATAGATCAAGATAGGAACCCTGCATGGGAAAGTCTGTTTCTAATCAAGCAAAAATGATAGCTTCGCCGAGAAGCTGGAAAATAAGGCTAAAGCCCTTCTCTGTAAATCGGTCAGATACAAAATGAAGAACAAGGGAAATCAATCCCTGAAGCAGCTGGTAAAGCTAAGATTAAGAGAGGTAAGCTCCCTAGAGTCACCATTTTATTGGTAAAAGTCTCTGGATGACCAAAGCTCACCAGTTCTTGGCCGGTTAGTGGCCAGAGTGGGCGTCCCCACTGATCTGAATCTCCTTTCTTGGGCAACAAGGAGATGCCATGAACAGACCTTTCAGAAAGAGAAAAGTATGTTTCTCTGAAAAGGGCTTCAAGTGTCTTATTTATAGGTCTCATGACCTGACCACACCGCCGCTACTTCAAGCTTAGAAGCGCGAGCGAATTTAAGGCATTCAAGTACTGAGCCTTGGGAAAGGGGATAGTCTCCCTCGAAAATGCGCGCAGAAGGAATGATCTCCCTCGTTAATGCAAGAAAGGTTATTTCAACCTCGGGAAGGGAATAATCCCTCTCGTAACTAGCCGAAAAGTAGTTAGCCTCGGGAAAGGAACGTCGTTCCAAACCCAATTTGAAGCGAAGCTACTCCGGGAGGCTCAAACGAGAAGCTATCCAGACGCGAAGCTATTCAGAATCGCGAATCTACACGATTCCTCGGGAACTTATTCTAATCTGGAAGCAGGATTGAAAGCAGAGTTGAAACTCAACCACTATGGCGACGTTCGCATTTCACATACCATCAATCAAAGCAGTTCAAAGTATTTCGGAGTCTAAACCAGTCCATTGCAGGCTTACGAAAACTTTGAAGGGGGTCTTGTTGACACTCTAAAAAGACAAGATTCCTAACTAGCCTGAACAATATCTAACTTGTTGACATCTATAAAAGACAAGTAGCAGACAAGCTGACGACCAGTTCTTCACCCATTTCAAAAGGGACGAATCAGCAACTTGGACTCTACTGATCCGGCGAAGCAGACAGTAAACCAAGAAAAGCTCGTAGGGGACACTAAGTTAGCTCAACACTTAGCCCCACATGACCCCACAAGATGAGTCTCGTATGAGAAGCTGAAATTGCTTAGCATCGCAGAGAGTCCCTCGCGAACTTCGCTACAAGAGTTGCTTAGTTAACTCCGTAGGCTATGCAGCCGCGCAGAAGGCTAATGGGTAGCTTCGCCACGAAAGTATCCAGCTCCGCTGAAGAGTTTTCTTTCTAACTTCGCCAGACGCTTCCCCCAGCTCCGCTGCGAGCTCAACGAAGTAGCGCCGCTGCGGGTCTTTTATGGTCACTTTGACCAATTGAATCTCCAGATGAGATCAAATCTAACCGAGATCAAATATGAGATCAAATTTGGCAGTTGTTTACCATAATCTCTTGACTCTCCTAAAACAAGTAAGAAGACCAGGGGAGATCTTTCAGTTATTTGGAAAGAATCAAAGCGGATCAGGAGATCAACATTACCTGCTATCCCTAGCTTCGCAAAAGCTGATTCTAGTCTCGCTGCAAGGCTACTTTCCGGATTTAAACATATTGACTCAATCTGTTTTCAGACTTTCAAGGACAATTATACCCTGCTCTCCCTATAAATAGCCCACCAGAGATATACGAAGACACACACACGGAGAGAGAGAGGCTGAAAAGAGGAGAAGAGGACTAAATACATAGATCTACTCTCTTACTTCCAAGAATTCAGAGAACTACTTCTCTAATCAGGGTGCTAATACCCTAATATCTTCCTTCCTCTCAAGGAATTTCTGGAACCAGGCGAGAAGGAATTCTCAAATGGAGGCAGTTTGAGAAGTAACAAGAGGGTTCTACCAACTTTTTGTTCTCTGATTACCCAAACCAGACGAGAAGAGAATCCCATCAGCAGCAGTCCGATTGTCTGATCGATCGCATCGTCAAAGGGATAAAGTGATCGCGCGCTGATCAGATTCCTACCGGCACACTTCCCCAGAACTACCAGAGGAGATCTACTTGTAATCTTTTTCCTTCAAAGAATTACTTGTAATTTAGCTCCTCGACACTTTTTTGTAAGTTTTCCCCTTTGCAACAATCAATGGAAAACAACACCTCGTACAATCTACTGCTGGGACAACCTTGGATTCACTGTAATGCCATCGTCCCATTAACTCTTTACCAAGTAATGAAATACGTTGATGAAGATGAAAAATTGAGAATGTTAATTGCCGAAAGGCATCCAGTTAAAGGAGTTGAGAATTATTTTACTGATTCCCTCCTTTATCAGGAGTCTCTTAAGACTGATGAGAATCCACACCCAGAAGAACCCGACTCTGAAAACGAAGCAGATACAGAACCAGAAGAAGACGAGTGTCTCTAGAAAATAAATCGCCTTGTAATGAGCATTAATAAGCTCGAATTAGATACCACCTCCAATGTTGAAGACGAGTGGTTTATCAATGAAGATATAGATTTGGCTCACCTTTTTGCCTTTGCTTCGGATATTGTACCGTTAGACACCAGTACTGATGTGGGCAGTGATCTTCGGTCAGTAATGAATGCTTTGACATCATTGCGCGCACCAATAAAGTCATCTCTCCTGGTACATGAAAAGATTGGAGGCGCACACAATACTCTCTTTAAAATACTAGCCAAGTGAAAGGGTCAAAACCCGATTCTATTCAGGCGGATCAAAACCGAGCTCGTAGCTTATGAAGCTCAGGGGGTAATTTTGAGTCTCCATAATTCTTCCATTATGGACAAAAGTTACGTCACATGATGAAAAGAATAGAGTATGATTTTACCAAGGAATTGGACCTTAATTTTGGCAAAGGAAAACGAGAATACTTCGTTCATTTGTACCGAAAAGCGAAGACCCGATTACTACCACAAGACCCAAAGAGGACTTGGTTATGTAACTAAACAAGTCTCATCCGATCCTGAATCTGAAAAAGAGGTTTATCATGACAGCTCATCAACAACATTATCGTGGGACTCAGATGTTAGTGTCAGCGATATTTTGAAAGTCTCTCAGTGAACATGGTATCAACTAGCCAATTAGAAGATGATGGAGCGGATACATTTAAATATGAAGAATTGATCTAGTCAGACTCTGATCCATGGATTAAATACTTAAATACTCTTTGTAATATACGCTTTGAACAACGCGAATCATCCACTGAGGATAAAGTGACTCAGATAAATTTTGGAGATGAGGCTAACTTCAAGTCCAACTTCATAAGCGAGAGCTTGTCACCTTCTGAGAAAGAAGACCTAATATAGCTCATACGAGAGTATATAGATGTCTTTACTTAAAATTACGAGGACATACCCGGGCTTAATCCCCAAATTGCTATGCATCATCTCAACATCAACTCGGACGCCAAATCAGTCAAACAACAACAATGATGGTTTCATTCTGAGATCATGGAAGCAATCGAATTAGAGATCAAAAAGCTCATAAACTCTGATTTCGTCAGGGAAGAGCAACATCCTGAGTGCATGGCCAATATCGTTCTCGTTCCCAAAAAAATGTAAAGATCCAGATTTGCATCGACTACTGTGATCTGAATACCGCTTGCCCTAAAGACAAATTTCCTCTTTCGATCGTGAATGTTATGATTGACAATACGTGCGGCTTTGAGAGGATATCTTTCATGAATGACTTCTCAGGGTATAATCAAAAAGATGTACACTGAAATGAAGTATAGGTCACCAAGATGGGGGAGAATAGGTTATAAGCTAATCTAATGCAAACAAATGCGAAATTAAAACTAATTATACAAACTAATACTATTATACTAAACACACTAAGTATAACCAAAGAGTGTAGCCGAATTTTCAGTGAAGGTGTAGCACCCCATTCCCGGGATACGTACCCAGATACGTGTCACAATTTTTTCGAACGTATTAATTCAGTTTTCTTCCTGTATGTTTCGTGAGTTGTGAATACTTATATTATTGGGTATCGGTTTGGATTCTCAGATCTAGAGTAAGCCCTGACCCGGACCGGGAACCCGATACCAGCCTGTAGCCCGATTTGACCATTCTGATGGTCTGATTTGACCGATTTCAGTTTCAGACACTATTTTCTAATATTTCAATTTTTTATGATTTTCTAAAAAAATTTCAGAATTTTCTGCAAAATCTCCAAAACCGGTGTCGGTCAGAATCGCTGACTGATTCTCAGATTTTTTTAGTTTTCAAATAGGATTGAATTTTCAAAAACCGCTTTCACGGTACTTCTTAAAATTTTATTTTCTATCTAAAAACATTTTTTGAGATTTTTTTAAATTTATCAAAATTTCACCGATTCTGGTGTCAGCCGACATCGCCAAAAAATTCTAAGATTTTTAATTTAAAAACTACAGTGAATTTCTCAAATCTGATTTCATTAAGTTATCTTAAAATAATATTTTCTATTTTTGAGAATTTTTCGGAATGTTTCTGAAACAGTCAAATTTTCGCCCTATTAAAATAATAATATTATTTACCGACAATTTTTTTTCTTATTTTTTTCTTTTCTAATCCCCTACTTGGTACTTTCAAAAATTATAATAAATAAATTAGTTAATAATAAAAATTTTAAACTATTTTATTTTCTTTTTTTTCTTATTTTTTTCCTTTTCTTTAAATTTTCTTTGTTTTTCTTTCTTTACTTTCTCCCCCTTTGACTTCCCCCCATACCTGCGCCTCCTCCACAGCCGCAGCAGCAGCAACAGAGCCATGATGGGATGCTGCTACAGCCCATCTCCTACCCCAATCCCTCCATTCATCATTTCTTTTTACCTTTTCTTCTCTATTAAACCTTCCTTCTTTTTTTTCCCCTTCTTTATCCTCATTTCATTTCCCTACCAAACAACCAACCCATCCCCTCCAAATCCACTGTCGCGTCCACCATCACCGCCGCCGCCGCCGCACCCCTAGCCGCCGGCCATCTCCTCCCCCACAACCCCTCTCCCCCCATTTCCATCATCATACTTCTCCATTAAAAACTCCCCTCCACTTTCCTTCTCTTTTTATTTCTAATTTCATTCAACTCTAAACTCCTTCAACCAAACTAAACCCATCTTCTCCAACACACCGCCACCGCCTCCACCACCGAGCCGCCGCCGCACCACCACCCCCTAGGCCGGCCAACCACCTCCCCCACACCTCCTCTCCACTCCACCACCTCCTTCGACCTCCACCAACCATTCTCCACCTCCAATTTCAACAAAACCCACCACCATCACCTTCCTTCCTCCTCCAAAATTCATCACCACCTCCATCAAATTCTCCATTTCCACCACCCATCATCACCTTCTCCTCTTCCATTAACTCCCCAACACCACCAATCACCACCACAACCACCATAACCACCACCACCATCAACTACCACCACCTCCTCCATCAACATCAAATACCACAACACCCCAACTCCACCTCTCCTCCCCTCCCTTTGGGGCACGCGCGCGCCCCGCCACCACCGGCGCGCCGCTGCCGCCGCCCAGGGCCGCCGGCAGGTGGCCGGCCGGCCACCCCCCACTATTTCTTTTCTTTCTTCTTTCTTCTTTTCTTTCTTTCTTTCTTTCTTTCCTTTATTTTCTTTTCTCTTTTCCCTAAATAAAAACTCACTTTTCTACATTCCTAAAATACCCTCACCTCTCCCTCAAATTACTCCCCTATATTTAAAACCATACTCCTCCCCTTTTAATTCCAAATTTATTTTTAAAAATACCATATTCTCTCTCTCCTTCCTGTAACTTTCTCTCTCCTCTCTCTCTCTCCTCTCTCATTCCCTCTCTAATATTTATTTATATAATATATATTTATGAGTATATATTAATTATACATGGGGGTTAGTAGTTTGCCTGAACGTGTTTGCGGATTTTCCCCGATTTGCTCTGTATTTCGTTCCGGTATTAGGCGAGTACATTTCTTACTTTATTACCATCGTTCCTTGTCTAATAATTATTATCTACCTTTTAATATATGATGTCTCCTTATGTAAGTTAGAATATGTCATATAAATGATTATCATGCTTTATAAATAGCTTCCGACCATTATTATACTTTATTAGACCGGTATTATACCGGGTATGCCTAGATCTGCTCCCGCTTTACTCGGCTTCGCATAGCTAATTAAAAGATAAATTTATTATTATAAAAATGGTAGTGAAGTGTTTGAAATGGTTATGCCGTTCTCCTATACCATGTTACGTGACCGGTTGATACCTAGTATTTGTTGTTGTGACTCTCACCGATATATTAGTTACCTGACCCTGACATGTATATACTGGTACTTGTCATGCTATACTTATTATTTGATATCTGATGCGGTACTCGTCATGCTATGCTTATTACTTGATATCTAATACTGATACTTGTCATGCTATATTTGACCCATGATACCTAAAAACGGTACCTGTCATGTTATACTTGATATATGATTTATGACACCGGCACACGGTATTTACACTGACACTCGATATGTTATATCTGATACTTGATCCACGACACTTGATATCTGACACCCGTACTTGCCATGCTTCACTTGACACTTGACATACTGCCGCCTGGTACCAATACACTTGACCTGATATTGTGACACCTGACTGGATACTATTACACCAGACACCGTACTTCTTTGCATACTCATGATTATCACTTTTATGGGGACTTGATTATTATATTGTTACCAGACATTTGGTACTCCTGAACTCCTGAACCCCTGAAAAAGGGTGACTCCTGATACTATACTCCTATTGATCCCCGTAATAGGATAACTATGAATATACGATTACTATAAACACCTTGTGGACATTATCACTGGACAAATTCTAATATTAGACAACTTACACCGGGATGGGGGAAACTGATGAGTATCGATATAGTCTCCATGTTTATGATGGTCTTATAGTGTCGCGCGGCCATATACTTGGATTCGACCTGGAGGCCACCAGGCGCTTCCGTGGGGTGTACTGGCACCCCTACTCCCTTGCCTGCCGGTTGTACCATAAGCCCCTGGGCCTATTCCTGTGGGAGCGGTGACATCCTATTCCTCTTCGGGCGTACAATAAGTCCCGGTACCTAGCGGTACGTTCTGGCTCAGCACCGGATACTCCTTGACTGTTGTCCCGGGCATGTACGGGACTCATTCTAAGCATTGTTTGTCGATCTACATCAGTTTCCAATAACTTACTCTCGGATCTGTATGCTGAGGTATGTGGGATAAGACACATACTGACGTATACAAATCAGATGAGTCTTAATAACTTAATAATACCATGCTCCTGTTAACTGACTAGCTATACTCTTGTTATATACTGCTCACCACTTAGACATGTGCTATCTTGTTGGATTACTTGATTGTTTCCATATTGTTTCATTATTATTATTATTGTGAAGGAATAGTTAGATTATATAAACTCAGACTACAGTGACGTGAGGTATAGGGTATATATATGAGGGTTTCCTTATTTAGATTATTCCTTCGACGTACTAATCTCATGGATCGGTAATGTGGGCTTGTAGAACGGATTTTCCTGTAGTTACTTTACTTACTGTCTTATTTCATGTTCTCATATGGTTATATTCACGGTACACCTTTCTTGTACACATGTACCTGGTATGCACGCCACTTGGCTTTATTATATGTACTCGCGGGTTGCATCTGATAACCCTAGATTCTCATATCCAGATCCTGGAGTATGGACCATGGTGATCTTTTTGTAGCTGATCATAGTGCGCAGCGGATCCTCCCGTGGTGATCAGAGTGCAGCAGAAGCTCGGACATCGCCGTAGTTCTTCCTCCCAACTTTTCTCCTGTTTGGCTCTCAAGATCCCTCTTGCTGCTCGTGAGCATCTCTCAGCTTTTACTATGTATATCTCTTCATGTATTATACTTTTATATCTTCTGTTGATATAATATTCCTGTAATATTGTATCACTCTCTGTGATGACCATGTACTTATACTATTTTGTGTTGGAATGTATATTACCACTGTGCTTTCGCCTCTGATTCTTGCCTGTACTAATGCTTAGCGTATATACATGAGGGTATTTCTGACCTGCGTATATACGTCGCAGTGACGTCTCCGTACCCGCGGGATCGGGGCGCCACAGGGTGGTATCAGAGCCTAGGCTCTAACATCCTCAGTACAACCAGTTTACAAATTAATGATGTATTAAACTGTAGCTGGAGAGCACAAGTCTTGAATATACATTCCAATCGCAAGTGCAGTATTATCTATTCCTTCCTTGTAATCTTTTCCTTCGATCCTGAGACCCTTCTATCTTTTTCTTTCAGCTTCTTCCGTCATCCTTTCAACCAACTGAGATATGGAAGGACGGAGAACCCGTAACGGTGCTGGCACTTCTCGTGACAGTTCCAATGGAGATGGCGACAACATGATGAGGGTACTTCATGGCATGATGGAGAGTCAACATCAGCAGACAGAGCTCCTGCGGCAAGCATTATTGACAACACCTAGAGAGCAGAGGCCTGGTAGTGTATCCGATTTCAGGAGACTGCAACCAGCTATATTTTCGGGTACTGAGAAGCCGTTAGACGCTGAGCAGTGGCTGATTGACAATACAGATCTTCTAAAGGCAGCCCGGATTCCTAATGAGAACTAGGTGGAAGTAGTCAAGATCCAGCTGAAGGATGTGGCCAGAACCTGGTGGTTAGCAGAAGAAGCAAGATTGGAGAGGTTTATTACTTGAGATCAGTTCTCGAGGGGGTTTCTATGAGAGGTTCTTCCCTACAACGGCTCAGAAAGAGATGGAGGAGCAGTTCATCAGGTTGCAGCAGTTGAACCGATCTGTGGATGAGTACGCTACTGAATTTCTGAGACTCAGTCGATTTGCATCCTACATGGTGAGCGATGAGGAGAAGCAGGCCAACAGATTTCAACAGGGGCTGAAGATGGACATCCAGATATTTCTTATCCCTCAGCAGCTAAAGACGTACTCTCAGGTTCTCTCTATTGCCCGTGAGGTAGAGTGGGGACTGGAGAAGAAGGACAAGCACCAGATGCAGAACAAGCCAGTGAAGAGATCCTTTCAGCTGATGGGTGAAGAAAACCCGACCAGACCCAGCGATGGCCCGATAGTCAGGCGACCATTCCGACCTCCCCCTCAGCAGGCGATATGCAGTAATTGCCTAAGGCCCGGACACATCCAGAGCAATTTCGGAGGGCGAACGGCCTGTGTTTGGCATGTGGATATGGTGATCATTCAATAGGTGTTTGTCCGTTTAAGAGGACGTGGAATGCTACCCCAGTACCTCTAACACTTCCAACACCACCGCCGGGAAGGAACCCCGAGCCAGTTGGCAGGAGAGCTCCACTCCCTCCCCAGCAGCGAGGAGCAAGAGTTGGAGCTGGCCGTGGGAAAGGCCAGGCTTACTATTTATCAGCAGGAGAAGCCGAGGCGTCAGTTGTGATAGCGGAATGATAAGGAGCTCGGTACCCAGATCAGGAGCCCTGATGATGTCACTGTGACTGCTATTCCCCAACCTTTTGTGTTCTGAGATTGTAATCTCCCTTATCCTTTCACATTAGCATCATTTACTGTAATCTCTTCCATGTTCATCTCCCTCCTTATAGAAATTTCGAGGACGAAATTTTGTTAGGTGGGTAGATTGTAGAACCTCATTCCTGGGATACGTACCCAGATACGTGTCCCAATTTTTTCTACCGTATTAATTCAGTTTTCTTCCTGTATGTGTTTGTGAGTTGTGATTACTTATATTATTGTGTATCGGATCTGGATTCTCAGATCTAAAGTAAGTCCTGACCCACACCGGGAACCCGATACCAGTCAGTAGCCCGATTTGACCATTCTAGTGATCTGATTTGACCGATTTCAGTTTTAGATACTGTTTTCTAATATTTTAGATTTTTCATGATTTTTTAAAAATTTTCAGAATTTTTCTGCAAAATCTCCAAAACCGGTGTCGATCGGCATCGCTGATTGATTCCCAGATTTATAGTTTTCAAATAGGATTAAATTTTCAAAAACGGCTTTAGGGTACTTCTTAAAATTTTATTTTCTATCTAAAAACATTTTTGAGATTTTTCTAAATTTATCAAAATTTCACTGATTCTGGTGTCGGCCGGTATCGCCGGAAAATTTCAAGATTTTTAATTTGAAAGCTACATTGAATTTCTCGAATCCAATTTCATCTAGTATCTTAAAATACTATTTTCTATTTTTGAGAATTTTTCGGAACATTTCTGAAACAGTCAAATTTTCGCCCTATTAAAATAATAATATTATTTACCGACAATTTCTTTTCTTGTTTTTTCTTTTCTAATCCCCTACTTGGTACTTCCAAAAATTATAATAAATAAATTAGTTAATAATAAAATTTAAACTATTTTATTTTCTTTATTTCTTATTTTTTTCTTTTCTTTAAATTTTCTTTCTTTCTTTCTTTAATTTCTCCCCCTTTTGACTTTTCCCCCATACCTGCGCCTCCTCCACAGCCGCAGTAGCAGCAACAGAGCCATGATGGGCTGCTGCTACAGCCCATCTCCTCCCCCTATCCCCCCATTCATCATTTCTTTTTACCTTTTCTTCTCTATTAAACCTTCCTTCTTCATCCTCATTTCATTTCCCCACCAAACAACCAACCCATCCCCTCCAAATCCACCGCCGCGTCCACCATCACCGCCGCCGCACCCCTAGCCGCCGGCCATCCCCTCCCCCACAACCCCTCTCCCCCCATTTCCATCATCACACTTCTCCATTAAAAACTCCCCTCCACTTTCCTTCTTTTTTCATTTCTAATTTCATTCAACTCTAAACTCCTTCAACCAAACTAAACCCACCTTCTCCAACACACCACCGCCGCCTCCACCACTGGAGCCCCCTCCGCACCACCACCCCCCTAGGCCGGTCAACCACCCCCCCCACACCTCTCTCAACTCCACCACCTCCTTCAACCTCCACCAACCATTCTCCACCTCCAATTTCAACAAAACCCACCACCATCACCTCCCTTCCTCCTCCAAAATTCATCACCACCTCCATCAAATTCTCCATTTTCACCACCCCATCATCACCTCCTCCTCCTCCATTAACTCCCCAACACCACCAATCACCACCACAACCATCATAACCACCACCACCATCAACTACCACCACCTCCTCCATCAACACCAAACAACCACAACACCCCAACTCCACCTCCCCTCCCCTCCCCTTTGGGGCACGCGCGCGCCCCACCACCACCGGCAGCGGCGGTGCCGTCGCCCAGGGCCGCCGGCAGGTGGCCGGCCGGCCACCTCCCCCACCATTTCTTTTCTTTCTTTCTTTCTTTCTTTCTTCTTTTCTTTCTTTCCTTCCTTTCCTTTCTTTTCTCTTTTCCCTAAATAAAAACTCACTTTTCTACATTCCTAAAATACCCTCCACCTCTCCCTCAAATTACTCCCCTATATTTACAACCATACCCTCCCCTTTTAATTCCAATTTTTTTTCTAAAAATACCATATTCTCTCTCTCCCCCTCCTTCCTACAACTCTCTCTCTCCTCTCTCTCTCCTCTCTCATTCCCTCCCTAATATTTATTTATATAATATATTTATGAGTATATATTAATATATACATGGGTTAGTAGCTTGCCTGAACGTGTTTGCGAATTTTCCCGATTTTGCTCGGTATTTCGTTCCGGTATTAGGCGAGTACATTTCTTACTTTATTACCATCGTTCCTTGTCTAATAATTATTATCTACCTTTTAATATATGATGTCTCCTTATGCAAGTTAGAATATGTCATATAAATGATTATCATGCTTTATAAATAGCTACCGACCATTATTATACTTTGTTGGACCGGTATTATACCGGGTATGCCTAGATCTGCTCCCGCTTTACTCGGCTTCGCATAGATAATTAAAAGATAAATTTATTATTATAAAAATGGTAGTGAAGTGTTTGAAATGGTTATGCCGTTCTCCTGTATCATGTTACGTGACCGGTTGATACCTAGTATTTGTTGTTGTGACTCTCACCGATATATTAGTTACCTGACCCTGACATGTATATACCGGTACTTGCCATGCTATATTTATTATTTGATATCTGATACCGGAACTCGCCATGCTATGCTTATTACTTGATATCTGATACCGGTACTTGTCATGCTATATTTGACCCATGATACCTAAAAACGGTACTTGCCATGTTATACTTGATATATGATTTATGACACCGGCACACGGTATTTACACGAATACTTGATATGTTATATCTGATACTTGATCCACGACACTTGATATCTGACACCAGTTGTAATACCCCGTTTCCAGAATACGTACTTAGTTGCGTATTCAGTTTTTCGATCGTATTTTTTTCGATTTACTTCCTGTATTTGACCGAATTTAATTTCAAATATTATTTTCCAATATTTTAGATTTTATATGATTTTCTAGAATTTTCCTGAATTAATTGAAAATCTTCAAACCGGTGTCGACCAGTGTCGCTGAACGATTCCCGGATTTTTATCTTACAAACAGTTAAGAAATTCTAGAAAGTCCTTTAGGCATTATTTCTTAGAATCGTATTTCTTACCTAAATACTTTTTCTGGGAATTTTATGATTTTATGAAAATTCCACCGGAGTCGGTAGCTAACTGATTCCGGGATTTTTAGTTTTAAAACTATAAATTATTTCTCCAAACGAATTTCACCATGAGTCTTAAAATATTATTATTGATTTTTGGTAAATTTTACGAGTCGTTCCGAGATACTTGATTTCGGGACGATTTCGGTATTTTCCGAAATGTTTTCCGCATCTTCGACTTAAACCCGGGAACTTGTCTTTTATATTTTTATTTTCTAAGTCCAAGAAAATATCTTCATTTATAAATTCTTTTCTTTTTCCTTTCTCTTGTTTTCCTTTCCTTCCTTCACAAGCCACAAGATTTCCAATTTCCAAAAATTCCAATCTTTTCCAATTTTCCAACAAACTCCACAAAACTCCACACACTTCCTCATTAATGCCCCTCTTTCTCTCTCTCTTCCATGGCCGGCCAAGTGGCCAAAAGAGGGACACCTCACCTCCCCTATTTGCAAAAACCCCCTCTCTTCTACCTTATTTACAACTCCTTTACAAAATCTAAAACCTATATAAACATTTCCTTTACATTTCTTTTCCTTTTTCTTCATTTCACCAAAGATTTAGCCCTCACCAAATCCTCCTCCATTTCAAACTCCACCACCAACTCCAAAAGCTCACCTAAGTCTCCATCTCCTCTTCAACTACCACTACTTTGGAATTGAGATCGTAGTTTTCTTCGTCGTTTATATCGCCAAGGATCAAGTTGGTGATATCGTCGACAACGACCTTTTCGGAACTCGTAGAGCTTCGATAAACTATTCCTTGTGAGTATTTTTACTCACCAAGACTTGTTCAATTCCTAGTATACTGGTGGTTACAATTCATGTATACTTATGCCTTCGAAATCATGTTTTTAAACCATCAAACGCAACCATCAGAAATTCTGTTTTGTACTCTGTTTTCCCACGATTAGTCGACTTGACCTAGGTATTAGTCGACTAACCCATCTGTTTTGAAACGTAACCTTTTCTGGAACACAGTTTTAGTCGACTTAGTTTATTTATTAGTCGACTAGACATCACTGTTAGTCGACTACTCTTTCCACCCTAGTCGACTAACTTTTCTGAATCAGAAACTCATCTCTCTGTATCTCAGTTTTAGTCGACTTACGTATCTGTTAGTCGACTTGAATTGACTGATTAGTCGACTACCCTTCCACCCTAGTCGACTAACTTTTCCCGAAACAAAATTCCAACTCTCTGGAACCCAGTTTTAGTCGACTAGTCCAGACTGTTAGTCGACTAGAGACCACTATTAGTCGACTAACCATTCCACCTAGTCGACTAATTTAGGCTGTTTATTATAGTTGATTTCTTTTCTGAATTTGGATCATACCCTTGATACATGTGGGATATATTATTCTTGTTTATGCTTCATGAATGGTACTTCATGACCTGTTACTTGATGGATGTTACCTCTTGTTACTTCATGGCTTGTTATTGTATATTCTCATTTCATGACTTGTTAATTAATGAATATCACCACTTATCATGCTATCTCTTAACACCAAGTATGATACACTTGACTTTTGTATAAAATGGACCAACTTACATTGGGTCGGGGGAAAACATGTGGATATCAATATGTGTTCATGTTTACAGTGGTATTAGGTATGTTGTGCAACTATATTTCCGGTCTAACCTGTGGGCCTCCAGGGGACCAAGGGGAGTGCTTGCTCCCTCATTACTGGTACCATCATGATAAGGGCATACATAAGTCCCTCCTGTTAGCCTAGCGGCTGGTTTCAGTCATCAAGCAACGGAACAATCCTGGACCGTTGTCCCGGGCATGTACGGGACCCACTGTAAACATAGTTCGTTGATAATCCCACTGGTTTCCAATAACAACCTTGCTTTACTAGGATATGGATCTATGTGCGCTGGGACGCTGGTTCACATAGCTAGATATCACAGTAAGACAAGTAATAATAATAAAGGACGTTAACTGTGGATCTATTGTATTCGGACTTTTGCTCTTTATGCTTCCATTACTTATTGATTTGTATTCATTATACTGTTCTAACTCTCATATTCTTGTCTCTTAGCCATTTGGCTGTAGCCTGTTCATTGTTGGGAGGTCCTGACTCCCTTGGATTTGTATATTCAGGTTCCGAAGCTTGGATCGAAGTGGAGCCTTCCACAGAGAATCAAGCTTTTCTTAGTGAGCAGGCAGACTAGCTCCAGTCCTTTGTGCCAGACTTCTCTTTTTGACTCACGAGATCTTCATCCTACTCGTGAGCATTTTGTGTTCATATTGTATCTTTTACTTTTGGACTTGGTTGTGATAAAAGATACATGTAATGTGTAATATTTTATCATATCTTGTGATAACTTGTACTTGTACTTTTAAGTTGGCATATGTATGAATATCACGCTTTGCCGTGTACTCTGATCCTTGTTGTACTAAATGCTTAGCGTATATACGTGGGGGCATTTTCTGACCTACGTATATACGTCGCAGTGACGTCCCCGTATCCGTGGGATCGGGGCGTTACAGGTTGGTATCAGAGCCTAGGCTCTCACACCTATAGTACAATCAAGCAGCAAATTAATGAAATTTGCTAATGCCAACTACAATGTACAAAGTTATCGAGTCCTTCTTGATTCCTTCCCTTGTGTCCTAAACTCCTTCCATTTTTCCAATTCCAGTTATCTTATCCCAATTCGGTATGGAGAGAAGGACGGGTCGTAATAATTCTGGACAAGCAACAAATGGACCCACGGGAGAGAATGTCGATATTCTGAGGGTTATTCAGACAATGATGGAGAATCAGCAACAACAGACGGAACTCCTTCGGCAAGAGTTAGCAGCTCCAAAGGAACAGAGGCCGGGAAATATTTCAGACTTCAGACGGCTGCAACCAGCCATATTCACGGGTGAAGAGAAACCCCTGGATGCTGAGCAATGGCTGACGGATACCTCAGACTTGTTGAATGCAGCTCGAGTTCCAAAGGAGAATCAGGTGGAGGTTGCTAAGATTCAATTGAAGGATATAGCCAGAACTTGGTGGCTAGCTGAGGAGGCAAGATTGGAGAAGCCTGTCACCTGGGACACATTCTCCAAGAGTTTCTATAACAGATTCTTCCCTGCCACTGCTCAGAAGGACATGGAAGAGCAGTTTATCCGACTTCAGCAAGGGAATAGGTCCGTGGACAAGTATGCCGCAGAATTTCTCAGACTTAGCCGCTTTGCTCCATACATGGTAACTGATGAGGAGAAGCGGGCAAGTAGATTTCAGCAGGGCTTGCAGATGGACATCCAGGTCTTCTTAATGCCCCAGCAGCTGAAGACTTATTCAGAAGTTCTCACCATAGCTCGAGAAGTGGAGCGTGGGCTAGAGAAGAAGCAAGTGAACCAGATGAGGAACCAGGCCATGAAGAGGCCATTTCCACCAATGGGAAGAGGAGGCCCACACAGAGCAGCAAAGGTTCAGACAATGAGGCAACCATTCCGACCAGCTCCTTACCAGACGGCCCAACCATTATCCTTCTGTAGCTATTGTCAGAAACCAGGTCACATTCGACAGAACTGCCGTAGGGCAAATGGATTATGCTTGGTATGTGGTTCCCGAGACCATTCCATAGAAGCCTGTCCACACAGAAGAATGGGGATAGCCGGCCAAGCTTTGCCAGCACTACAGGGACCAAATGGACAGAGATCACTTCCAGGGCCACTTGGACAGAGGAACCAAGGACCGATGATCAGGAGAGCTCCTCCCCCTCCTCCACAACAAGCTATTCGCCCAGTCCAAAGAGGAGCTAGGACTACTGCAGGGCGTGGAAGGGGACAAGCTTACAACTTGACGGAAGAAGAGACTGAGACTTCTGAGGAAGTGATAACAGGTAAAATCATGGTGCATTCAAAACCGGTTTTAGCCCTCTTCGATTCCGGTGCTTCCCATTGTTATATCTCAGATCATTTTGTGGCATTGCATTCTATACCTGTTAGATCTTTAGACCACAAATGGGAGATTAGTACAGGGAATGGAGTAGTCATATCTACTAGAGTTTGCACTGATTGTCCAGTAGAACTTTGTAACAAGACCTTGGCCATAGATATGCTCGTACTAGACACCAAAGGGTACGACGTAATCTTAGGCATGACCTGGCTCAGTCAATATTATGCAGTTATTGACTGTAGGGAGAAGAAGATTAATTTCAGAATCCCTCTTCAGCCTGAATTCCAATTTAGTGGGGAGGTGAAGTCTACCAAGAGAAAGACTCGGATGACTAGTTCAGAGATGCAGAAGGGCACACCGGTGTGGGATGAATTCCCAGAGGTGTTTGCTGAGATCTCAGGACTGCCACCTGAAAGGATGATTGAGTTTTCTATTGATACTGTGCCTGGAGCAGCTCCTATATCCAAGGCTCCGTACAGGATGGCACCGACGGAGTTAGAGATTCTAAAGAAGCAGCTGCAGGAATACTCTGATAAGGGATTGATTCGGCCAAGCGCTTCACCATGGGGAGCTCCAGTATTATTGGCAAACAAGAAGGATGGTGGTAAAAGGCTTTGTATTGATTATAGAGAATTGAACAAAGTTACCATCAAGAACAAGTATCCCTTACCAAGGATTGATGATCTGTTTGATCAGCTTCATGGAGCTCGAGTGTTCTCTAAGTTAGATTTACAATCGGGTTACCATCAGCTTAGGGTGAGGAAAGAGGATATTCTGAAGACGGCATTCAGGACCCATTATGGCTACTATGAGTTTCTAGTTATGCCTTTCGGAGTCACCAATGCCCCTTCAGTTTTCATGGATTTAATGAACAGAGTGTTCTCGCCCTATTTGGATCAGTTTGTAGTTGTTTTTATAGATGACATCTTGATCTATTCAAAGAACAACAGGGAGCATGCAGAACACTTGAGGATAGTATTGCAGACTCTCCAGCAGGAGCAGCTTCATGCTAAGAGGAGCAAGTGTGACTTTTGGTTGGACAGTATAGCCTTCCTTGGACACATGGTTTCAGCAGAAGGAATTTCAGTTGATCCCAGCAAAGTCCAGGCAGTGAAGGATTGGCCTATTCCCAAGACGGTGACTGAGATTAAGAGTTTTATTGGACTAGCCGGATATTACAGACGCTTTGTCCAAGATTTCTCTAAGATTGCAGCCCCGTTGACCAAGCTCACCCGGAAAGGGGAAAGGTACATATGGACAGAAGAATGTACTGCAGCCTTTGAGCAATTGAAGCAAAGACTCATTTCAGCTCCAATCTTGAAGACTCCCTCAGGAAGAGGAGGGATGGTCATATTCAGTGATGCATCCGGAAAAGGCCTGGGGTGTGTACTAATGCAACATGGTCATGTTATAGCTTATGCATCCAGACAACTGAAACTTCATGAACGGAATTACCCAACTCATGACTTGGAGCTAGCAGCTGTTATATTTGCCTTAAAGATCTGGAGGCATTATCTTCTGGGAGACAAAGTGTTGATATACGCGGATCACAAGAGCCTCAAATATATTTTCACACAGAAGGAATTAAACATGAGGCAGAGACGGTGGCTGGAGCTAATGGCGGACTATGATATAGACTTGCAATATCATCCGGGCAAGGTCAATACAGTTCCAGATGCACTGAGCAGGAAGCCAGAGAATAGAGTGCTAGTCCAACTTACTCAGCAGAAGGAGTTGATTCAAGACATCATCAAGTTGGACTTAATGGTAGTTCGAGGAGTTGATAAGGCAGGACAGTACATGACCTTGCAGATTCAGTCAGCATTGATAGATGAGATCAAGGAAGCTCAAAAGGAAGACCCCAGATTATAGCAATTCCGAGCTCAAGTAGAAGCTGGATTGAGGACTGATATCAGCATTCATCCGGATGATGCCTTGTATTTTGGTAGCAGACTTTGTGTTCCCCAAGGAGAAGTTCGACAGAAGATTCTAGCAGAAGCACACAGTTCAGCCTATTCCATACACCCAGGGGGAAACAAAATGTATCAAGACATAAAGAAGCAGTTTTGGTGGAATGCTATGAAAAGGGAGATAGCCCAGTATGTAGCCAAGTGCTTAGTTTGTCAGCAGATAAAGATAGAACATCAGAGGACAGCTGGACTTCTACAACCCTTACCAATACCCGAATGGAAGTGGGAGCACATCACCATGGATTTTGTTACGGCATTACCTCGTAGTCCTAAGGGTAATAATGCTGTATGGGTAATCATTGATCGCCTCACCAAATCAGCTCACTACATACCGTTCAGGGTAGGTCAGACAACAGAGGTTTTGGCAGACAAGTACATGAAGGAGATAGTTCGTCTACATGGAGTTCCAGTTAGTATTGTATCAGACAGAGACACAAGATTCAGATCACATTTCTGGGAAAGTCTCCAAGAAAGTCTAGGAACTCGTCTGAAATTCAGTACTTCATACCACCCTCAGACAGATGGACAATCTGAAAGGACTATCCAGATTCTTGAAGACATGTTGCGGGCTTGCATGATTGAATTCAAGGGATCATGGGAAGATCATCTTCACTTGGCTGAATTTTCTTATAATAACAGCTATCAGGCAAGTATCAAGATGGCACCATTTGAAGCATTGTATGGAAGGAAGTGTAGGTCACCGATTTGTTGGGACGAAGTCGGAGAGAGGAGACTTTTGGGGCCAGAGATCCTGATTCAGACAACAGACAAAGTCAGAATCATCAGAGATCACCTCAGGGCAGCTCAGAGTCGGCAGAAAAGTTGGGCTGACACTCAGAGAAGGCCATTGGAATTCCAGACAGGAGATCATGTGTTTTTGAAGATATCACCTACAAAAGGAGTAAT
The DNA here is from genome assembly GCA_038442645.1 of Agave tequilana. Lineage (NCBI taxonomy): Eukaryota > Viridiplantae > Streptophyta > Magnoliopsida > Asparagales > Asparagaceae > Agave > Agave tequilana. The sequence continues at coordinate 33,673 of JAVJIF010005996.1, forward strand.
CCGGTTCGGTACTCGTGGAAAGCTTAGTCCGAGATATATCGGCCCATTCGAGATTTTGGACCGTGTGGGAGATGTGTCCTATCGATTGGCATTACCGCCATCGTTGGACAGAGTTCACAATGTATTCCACGTATCACAGTTGAGGAAATATGTCAAGGATGATAGTCATATCCTGGATCACTCCGAACTGGAACTACAACCGGATTTGTCATATCAAGAGCAACCGATGGCCATTTTGGACAGAAGTGTCAAGACATTGAAGAATAAGGCAATACCATTAGTGTTGGTGTCTTGGAACAGGCATGCGCCAGGAGAGGCCACGTGGGAACGAGAGGATGTTATCCGTGAGCGTTATCCGCAACTCTTCACAACTTAATTGGTAAGATTCCTTCTTTCTATCCTTCTCTACTGTTATCCTTCTTCTCATCCTTCCTTGCTGTTACCTTTCACCTTCTGAAATTTCGAGGACGAAATTTTTGTAAGGTGGATGGATTGTAATACCCCGTTTCCAGAATACGTACTTAGTTGCGTATTCAGTTTTTCGATCGTATTTTTTTTGATTTACTTCCTGTATTTGACCGAATTTAATTTCAAATATTATTTTCTAATATTTTAGATTTTATATGATTTTCTGAAATTTTTCTGAATTAATTGAAAATCTTCAAAACCGGTGTCGACCAGTGTCGCTGAACGATTCCCGGATTTTTATCTTACAAACAGTTAGGAAATTCTAAAAAGTCCTTTAGGCATTATTTCTTAGAATCGTATTTCTTACCTAAATACTTTTTCTGAGAATTTTATGATTTTATGAAAATTCCACCGGAGTCGGTAGCTAACTGATTCCGGGATTTTTAGTTTTAAAACTATAAATTATTTCTCCAAACGAATTTCACCATGAGTCTTAAAATATTATTATTGATTTTTGGTAAATTTTACGAGTCGTTCCGAGATACTTGATTTCGGGACGATTTCGGTATTTTCCGAAATGTTTTCCGCATCTTCGACTTAAACCCGGGAACTTGTCTTTTATATTTTTATTTTCTAAGTCTAAGAAAATATCTTCATTTATAAATTCTTTTCCTTTTTCCTTTCTCTTGTTTTCCTTTCCTTCCTTCACAAGCCACAAGATTTCCAATTTCCAAAAATTCCAATCTTTTCAATTTTCCAACAAACTCCACAAAACTCCACACACTTCCTCATTAATGCCCCTCTTTCTCTCTCTCTTCCATGGCCGGCCAAGTGGCCAAAAGAGGGACACCTCACCTCCCCTATTTGCAAAAACCCCCTCTCTTCTACCTTATTTACAACTCCTTTACAAAATCTAAAACCTATATAAACATTTCCTTTACATTTCTTTTCCTTTTTCTTCATTTCACCAAAGATTTAGCCCTCACCAAATCCTCCTCCATCTCAAACTCCACCACCAACTCCAAAAGCTCACCTAAGTCTCCATCTCCTCTTCAACTACCACTACTTTGGAATTGAGATCGTAGTTTTCTTCGTCGTTTATATCGCCAAGGATCAAGTTGGTGATATCGTCGACAACGACCTTTTCGGAACTCGTAGAGCTTCGATAAACCATTCCTTGTGAGTATTTTTACTCACCAAGACTTGTTCAATTCCTAGTATACTGGTGGTTACAATTCATGTATACTTATGCCTTCGAAATCATGTTTTTGAACCATCAAACGCAACCATCAGAAATTCTGTTTTGTACACTGTTTTCCCACGATTAGTCGACTTGACCTAGGTATTAGTCGACTAACCCATCTGTTTTGAAACGTAACCTTTTCTGGAACACAGTTTTAGTCGACTTAGTTTATTTATTAGTCGACTAGACATCACTGTTAGTCGACTACTCTTTCCACCCTAGTCGACTAACTTTTCCTGAATCAGAAACTCATCTCTCTGTATCTCAGTTTTAGTCGACTTACGTATCTGTTAGTCGACTTGAATTGACTGATTAGTCGACTACCCTTCCACCCTAGTCGACTAACTTTTCCCGAAACAAAATTCCAACTCTCTGGAACCCAGTTTTAGTCGACTAGTCCAGACTGTTAGTCGACTAGAGACCACTATTAGTCGACTAACCATTCCACCTAGTCGACTAATTTAGGCTGTTTATTATAGTTGATTTCTTTTCTGAATTTGGATCATACCCTTGATACATGTGGGATATATTATTCTTGTTTATGCTTCATGAATGGTACTTCATGACCTGTTACTTGATGGATGTTACCTCTTGTTACTTCATGGCTTGTTATTGTATGTTCTCATTTCATGACTTGTTAATTAATGAATATCACCACTTATCATGCTATCTCTTAACACCAAGTATGATACACTTGACTTTTGTATAAAATGGACCAACTTACATTGGGTCGGGGGAAAACATGTGGATATCAATATGTGTTCATGTTTACAGTGGTATTAGGTATGTTGTGCAACTATATTTCCGGTCTAACCTGTGGGCCTCCAGGGGACCGAGGGGAGTGCTTGCTCCCTCATTACTGGTACCATCATGATAAGGGCATACATAAGTCCCTCCTGTTAGCCTAGCGGCTGGTTTCCGTCATCAAGCAACGGAACAATCCTGGACCGTTGTCCGGGCATGTACGGGACCCACTGTAAACATAGTTCGTTGATAATCCCACTGGTTTCCAATAACAACCTTGCTTTACTAGGATATGGATCTATGTGCGCTGGGACGCTGGTTCACATAGCTAGATATCACAGTAAGACAAGTAATAATAATAAAGGACGTTAACTGTGGATCTATTGTATTCGGACTTTTGCTCTTTATGCTTCCATTACTTATTGATTTGTATTCATTATACTGTTCTAACTCTCATATTCTTGTCTCTTAGCCATTTGGCTGTAGCCTGTTCATTGTTGGGAGGTCCTGACTCCCTTGGATTTGTATATTCAGGTTCCGAAGCTTGGATCGAAGTGGAGCCTTCCACAGAGGATCAAGCTTTTCATAGTGAGCAGGCAGACTAGCTCCAGTCCTTTGTGCCAGACTTCTCTTTTTGACTCACGAGATCTTCATCCTACTCGTGAGCATTTTGTGTTCATATTGTATCTTTTACTTTTGGACTTGGTTGTGATAAAAGATACATGTAATGTGTAATATTTTATCATATCTTGTGATAACTTGTACTTGTACTTTTAAGTTGGCATATGTATGAATATCACGCTTTGTCGTGTACTCTGATCCTTGTTGTACTAAATGCTTAGCGTATATACGTGGGGGCATTTTCTGACCTACGTATATACGTCGCAGTGACGTCCCCGTATCCGTGGGATCGGGGCGTTACACCAGTACTTGCCATGCTTCACTTGACACTTGACATACTGCCACCTGATACCAATACACTTGACCTGATATTGTGACAGCTGACTGGATACTATTACACCGGACACCGTACTTCTTTGCATACTCATGATTATCACTTTTACGGGGACTTGATTATTATACTGTTACCAGACATTTGGTACTCCTGAACTCCTGAACCCCTAAAAAAAAGTGACTCCTGATACTATACTCCGTTGATCCCCGTAATAGGATAACCATGAATATAGGATTAGTATAAACACCTTGTGGACATTATCACTGGACAAATTCTAATATTAGACAACTTACACCGGGATGGGAAAAATTGATGAGTACCGATATAGTCTCCATGTTTATGATGGTCTTATAGTGTCGCGCGGTCATATACTTGGATTCGACCAGGAGGCCACCAGGCGCTTCCGTGGGGTGTACTGGCACCCCTACTCCCTTGCCTGCCGGTTGTACTATAAGCCTCTGGGCCTATTCCTGTGGGAGCGGTGACATCCTATTCCTGTTCGGGCATACAATAAGTCCCGGTACGTAGCGATACGTTCCGGTTCAGCACCGGATACTCCTTGACCGTTGTCCCGGACATGTACGGGACCCATTCTAAGCAGTCGTCGATCTCCATCAGTTTTCAATAACTTACTCTTGGATCTGTATGCTGAGGTATGTGGGATAGGACACATACTGACGTATACAAATCAGATGAGTCTTCATAACTTAATAATAACATGCTCCTGTTAACTGACTAGCTATACTCTTGTTATATACTGCTCACCATTTAGACATGTGCTATCTTGTTGGATTACTTGATTGCTTTCATATTGTTTCATTATTATATTATTGTGAAGGAATAGTCAGATTATATAAACTCAGATTACAGTGACGTGAGGTATAGAGTATATATATGAGGGTTTCCTTGTTTGGATTATTCCTTCGACGTACTAACCTCACGGATCGGTAATGTGGGCTTGTATAACGGATTTTCCTGTAGTTACTTTACTTACTGTCTTATTTCATGTTCTTATATGGTTATATTCACGGTACACCTTTCTTGTACACATGTACCTGATATGCACGCCACTTAACTTTATTATACGTACTCGCGGGTTGCATCTGACAACCCTGGATTCTCATGTCCAGATCCTGGAGTCTGGACCATGGTGATCTTTTTGTAGCTGATCAGAGTGCGCAGCGGATCCTCCCGTGGTGATCAGAGTGCAGCAGAAGCTCGGACATCGCCGTAGTTCTTCCTCCCAGCTTTTCTCCTGTTTGGCTCTCGAGGTCTCTCTTGCGGCTCGTGAGTATCTCTCAGCTTTTACTATGTATATCCCTTCATGTATTGTACTTTTATATCTTCTGTTGATGTAATATTCCTGTAATATTGTATCACTCTCTGTGATGACTATGTACTTGTACTATTTTGTGTCGGAATGTATATTACCACTGTGCTTTCGTCTCTGATTCTTGCCTGTACTAATGCTTAGCATATATACGTGAGGGTATTTCTGACCAGCGTATATACGTCGCAGTGAGTTGAGGTGCCACAGAAGGGCTCTGGACTATCTCCTCAAGATTCCTCTAGATTAAGAGTTGAGGTGCCACTATGGCTCTCTGGGTTGAATACAAGTGTGAGTAAACAATCCCAAGCATATATCAATTAAGCACAAGATATATCAAGCATATAAAGAGATAAATAATATAAGCATGTAAGATATATAAACACGAGTGAGAGAGAGAAAAGCAATCACAAATACGGGAGAATTGTTTCGAGGTTCGAGCACACTTGCTTTACGTCCCCGCCTTCAACACTATGACGGATTTTTACTATAATCGATCCCGTAAGATCACCTAGTGCCGCAACACCTACAACGAGCTCAAGAACTCTTGGACCCACAAATCCCTCACTTGTTCCCCCAAGAACAACACACGCGAACCCGCAAGCTCGTCGAGGCCGCAACCTCTATTACTCCTCAAATACAAGGGGTGGAACACTTGTGATCACTTCTCTTGATCACAAAAATAAACTCTCTCACAACAAGGATCTTAGAGGATGAATATAGCAATGAAAAGCTCAAGCTTGTGTGAGAAAAACTAGATAGATGTTGTGAAAAACTTAAGAAATCTCTTTGAGAACTCAAGAAAAACACTCTTGATAAACACTCTTTTGATATGGATGTTTAGCCCAAAAACTTATTGAAAAACTTCTATTGGAGATAGAAAAATAGCTCTTGAAAACTCTTCAAAAATCTTGTCTAAAACTGGCCAAGAGAATCCTTATTTATAGGGGATAAAAAACTAGCCGTTATAGCTCAGAATCTGGCCAGATAGGCTTGTTGGTCGACCGGTTAGTCGACCGACCAACGGTCATATTCATGACCTTGGGGTTGCTGGTCGACCGCGCCCAGGTCTTGACCAGTCGGTCGACCGAGGTAAGAATCAGGGAGCATTGCTCTCTGGCCGGGGCCAGATCTAGAGAGTAAACCCTCTAGATCGGTCGACCGCCCGATCGACCGGCCCTCAAGCCAAGATTGTGTGCACGTTCTGTACATATCGGTCGACCGTTCGGTCGACCGACTTCTGGCTCGATCGACCGGTCGGTCGACTGACAGAAGGCCAGGTTAGGGATAAAAAGGGATTAAAACTTGGTCTTTTAACATCATATAAAATCCTATAAAATCACATAAATCCACAAAAATCAATTCATTGAAATACTTTGAAATCCAATTATGTGTGCTCAAAAATCAACATATATTACAAACAAGTTGAACTATTTTTGCGATATAGAATTCAGCCTTAAACAAAAACTGGTATGTTTCAAAATCAAACTTTTAAATGAAAAACTGATTTTTTTCAAAACTTGTCTAAATACAAAAATAAGATATTAAAATACTTTTGAAGCATAGTGTGTATGGATATGATCCAATACACATATAAGATGAAATATCTATATTTTTGACATTAAGTTCTAAACAAAGTTTTGATAAATACAAAAACCCAAACACATGATATAGAAACATCAAATAAGTTTTCTAAACATTGGAACCAATAATTTGTATGGATGAAATCCAAAACACATATAAAATATGTAAATTTGTTTTGATGAACTCTATTCATGAAACATAAAGATATCTATTTTGAAGCTCAAAATCAAAACGGTATTTTCTAAAACCAAAACTATTCTTATGAAAACACATATAAATTTTTTTTTGTGTATGAGCTTGAGCTATCCACAACTAATCTATCCTTTATAATTAATCTAAAATTAAAATCTTAACAATTACAAACTAAGACTTAAGTCTTGAAAATCTTCTCTTGAAAATCTTCTTCTCTTTCTTGACTTGGTCCAAATCTTGATCCAAAAAACTAGACTCCTCTTGAGTACTTGATGCGATCTTTGAAGCGCGAGCTCTTGAATCAACACATGCTAGCTTCAAAACTTGACTTCGAATCTTTTGTTAAAGCTAAACACTGACTAAGATCTTGATAGAAAAGCTGAAACTTATTAAAAACACAAGATCATTAGTACGATAACTACATGAGTTAATCATCATCAAAACTGGGGTGATGGGCCTTTGGACCAACAAAAAGCACACATCTTTCAGGACGCCTTGGGAGTATACTTCTACACAGTAATGTCCTTTGGCTTGAAGAATGCTGGTGCGACATATTAACGCGCCATGAATGCAATCTTTCATGAGCATATACGCAAGACTGTAGAATGCTATGTTGATGATATCACCGTGAAAAGTCATGATAAAGGCGATCATCTCGCAGACCTGAAAAGAGTCTTCGACATCATGCGGACTCACCAGTTGAAAATGAACCCGACTAAATTCTTCCTAGGGATAGCCAGTAGCAAATTCTTTGGATTTGTTATTATGTCCAAAGGAATTCACCTGGATCTAGAGAAAGTCTGCACCATCCAAAAGATGCAATCTCTGAGAAATCTTAAAGAACTCAGAGGCCTATGTTCGGGTAAAACCAGCACTTGAAAACATGTATTTTCAAATCAATGTAAAAGTATGTGCTAATGTTCCCTCGATACTTCCGTTATAGCATTGGCTCAACGGGTCAAATTCACATGGATGAGAGGCGATAGAAGCATTAATGGTCCGTTCACGTGTTATGTTAACGAGTTCTTCTTTGTTAGACAAAGAGAAAAGAAAAGAAACGAAAGCCAAAAGTGATAGGTGGAGAAGGCGATAAAATGATGATGTGAAAACAAAAGAGGAGTGGTTGTAGGATTGGTAAAACAAAACAAGAAAATAAAGAAGAAGTGAAAAGTGAATTGATTTAGAAGGTGGGTTTAAAAATAAAATAGAAAAGAAGATGAAACTTATTGTAAAGAAGATGAAAACAAAGGTGAACTAAGAAGATGGTGGAAATACCGATAAAAAAATGATAAAAAGGTTTGAAAATAGTTTTTAAAACAAAGTAAGAAAAAGAGAAAGAAAACTTATGACTACTAACTACTAATTGCTCTACTAATCATGCTAACCTCTTAGTGATAGTTGCCTCACATGGATCCTTGGCCATCACTAATCCTTGGCTTCAAGAGAATATAAAGCATGGCTCAAAATATTATTCTTCCACATTCAAACACATCCATTACACACAATATGGTGCAACTTACTATTAGATCATCAAAATCAAGTAGAGGTGAACATGAAATAAAGAAGACATTGCAAGTTAGCTTGTTAGTGGTAGATGTTAGAATGCTAAAATCCATCATCATGAGCCATCAATGGCTCTTGCAAGAGTAAAGCCTTGTAGATGCTATTAGATTCATGTGGATTATTAAGTAAGTGGTTAGCTAGTTAGCGATTGTAGTTAGATTGCCACGAAAAGAAACTAGCTAAGCATCATGTAGAAATGGAAAAGATTATAATAGAGAAAAAAGGAGACACATTTACATAGATTGTCACTCTCTAGTACAAGATCCCTCTTTCTCTCCTCTGAATCTATCTCAGCCCTAATACAAGAACTAAAAAATAAAGTAAAATACAAAATAAAAGAAGAAGAAAACTTAAAACTAATCATAAGGAGAGAAACCCTAATTCTCGTTGTTCAACCCTGTCTCAGGTCCAACAATACAATATTTATAGGCAGAGGCAAGCTCTGGATTACGAGACAAAGCCACACGTCGAACATCGATACGTGGGCCACAATCGTGTCGCGAAAACGCGGCATTTGCCGCGTTTTTATGTTTCCGTGGCAATACCAGGGACCCAGCTCCCTGGTTTCGCTTCGCAGCAATACCGGGTTCATAATCACATTCATTCTCAAGTTAAATCTCAGAAAAGGGATATCTTACCAAAATGTCAATATGATTCTCAAAATTTGATATTGGTCAAGTTCAAATGGGTGTGTTGAAATTGAATCTTGGTTTTCAAAATAACATGATTTTTGGTTTAAAGCGATAGAGTTAGAGATATTTGGATTGATCAAAGGTTGATAAGAGTGAGTCTCTCATTCTTATGAATGTTGACCAATTGACTCAGTTATGCTTCTAACCTAACTATAGACTGGGCAAAAGATTTTTAAAATTGTTGTGAGATCTCATGCAAGATTTTTATACTCTTTCTAGCTCAGTTTTTTCTTCAAATGATTGTTCTAAAAACGGAGTGTAAGAATCTTGGATTTGAAAAAATTGTGAAGATTATGAGTCCAACAAGTTTGAGATTGTTACTCAGACTCACGCAAGAGTTCTATACTCATGTCCAAAACTGATGGTTGGTTATTATAAAAAGGTGGGACTGAGTATGACTCTTGAAAATATTGTGAAATTGGGGAGGCCAATATTTTTTAAAATTGTCGCTCAGTCTCTTGCATGGTAGCTTCTATACTCTTTTCTAATTCAGATTTTTCTTCTATGGGAGATTCTGAAAAAGGAGTATAGGAAGTAAAATCAGAGAATGAATATTGTGGAATTTGTGAAAATTGTGGACAAGATGGTTGTAAATTTAACTCGGTGGAGGTGAATCCCCATTAACTCTGTGAAGAGTGAAAATTATTTTGAAAATTATAGTTATAAGAATAGGGATATGGGTTATATTGAGTCAGATAAATCCAATCTGGCCTATTCAATTGGTTCATGTTATACAAATCTAGGTTAGAGTTATCCGGGTTAGAGTTATCTGAGTCAAATGAGGTCGGTGTGAAGTATGGATTATATTAGGATTGAAAAAATTATTGTTGTTGAATTCCATTTCACAAACAATCACAAGCAAAAAAGAAAAGCAAACAAACAAACAAAAAGAAAGAAAAAAAATCAAAACCAAGCTTATATTAAGGTTGATCTAAACCAAGACGACTCCTAACTGGGCGATTACCCAGGGGAGGGTGTTGTATTAATCCGACTATAAGCTAATCGGTCAGGTAGGGGTAAAATACGGTGGGAGGTATCTGTGTGTAAGCAACGGGTCTGAATTACGCCAAACCACGGTATCTTCGAGGCATAACCTCTTAATCCCCAACCTTAGACACCGATTTTATAAGATTATGATTCAAATAAGTTCACCCTCAGTAAATCTCTTAATGAGTCCGAGATGTCCCTAGGCAATTTTTATTAAGGCTTGGGTTGTGTGAGCGGGGAGGTGGTTTTGTGCTAAAGGTAATGAACTCCCCACCTTATCTTGTATTAGATTTTGTCCTTAATTTTAATTTGTGCAAGTGTGCAATATAGACAAGAATATAATACAAAGCGAGTAAATCACCAACATGTTTGTTCTATGTTATATGCAATGCCATATGTATAGCTTAGTTCAGATCACAACAACAGAACAAATGCAATATATTGGAATTGAATTGTCATGTGCCAAATGCAAATGTCTAAACAGTTTTAAAAGCGTCTAATTACCGTATTTTAGTTTTTTTTAATTTATTGCAGTGTTCAGACAATCAAAGCAGGAAGATAACAGTACAAATCCACTAGCTATTATAATTTACACATCCCAGCACAATAAGATACACAAATGCCACAAGGTTGCTGTGAATTCGCGGTAAAAGTCGCGTTTGCGCGGCTTTTTTGTAAAAGCTTCCTACTTTCAAGAGTATGGAGCTACAATGCTAATGGATGTTCTGCAATATTAGGTTCCTATAAAAATTAACTTGCACACCAAAACAGAGAAGAAAATGTTAATAAAAATGTGAAATCAGTCAGACGAATCCGACTTGATAATCAAAGGGGTAGTGTTAAGGTGATCATGGATAGCACTTATCGTTGATTGGCATCAGGAGCGTGTCACCATTTGGATTCTCTAGGCGGTAAGCTCCACTCGAGTAGACTGCCTCTACTATGAAAGGTTGTCCCATTTGGTTGGTGGAATGACATATTCCAACCCCCTGCGCATTTCCCGACGCCATTGGCTGTTGTGTCTCATCGGAGGTCTGGTTGTACTATGCAAGTATTATTTTTCAGACCTAGTGCCTGTCAGCTATCAAATAGCAGCTGAGACGGTCGTCTCCTCTTCAGAGCTGCTGAAAGGAGTTACTGGTGCTGTATCATCTGCTGCAAAAGACATTACAAGACTTGTCTTTAGCTTTGGACTGGCTTGAGTCCCATTGCTTTAGCCGTTGATGGGATAAAAGCCATGACTTTTGAAAGTAGGGTTGACTACCTTCATACTCCCTTTCAGGATAGGGGTAAGGCAGTGGCCCTTCTATGTTCTAACTTTAGAGTCAAAAGACTCGCTTCAATCAGCGCTTGAATTTTATCCTTAAGGACATTGCACTTGCAAGTAGGATGATGAAGCATCCTATGGAAAAGACAATGTTAGGATCGTTCGTTCGTCCCACTTCGTCTAGGCCTCTTGCTTCTGACAACTTGAGCTTGTTGCCTTTGTTGAGCAAGTGAAAAAGTGTCACCACGTGCTCATCTTTAAAGGAGTATTGTCTTTGATACTCTGTTGTTCTGTTGGAGTTACCCTTCTTTGATCGAGTTCCTCCATATACTTCCAGTGTTGATGTCTCGAGAGGCTCCGGTTATTATTCCTCCAATTCATGACAAAGCAATACTTCCATACATCAATCTTTCATCCACAATGGGTATCTGTTAGCTCAACGTGATGAACAGAAGAAATATAGGCCCCTGTATTTTTTTATTCGAACCAAATAACTTGATTGGTGTAGTTCCCGAACCATGTCACAAAGTTCCAACAATAACAAAAGCTGCAAAAAAAAGCAGCGGGTCTATTGATAGAAATCAATCATTTATTCACAGATGCTTTGTCATTCCCTTTTTTCATTCTAATTATTGATATGTGAAAAAATGAAGAAAAATTGAGATACAATTCTACGCGACGTGACTAAAACTTCGTGTTGATTCCCCACCTGCTTTTGGGGGTCTCAAACTTTTTAACTGATTTCTCAACTATCTCCCCTTGTTCAACAAGCTCCTTTCAAGTATGGGCTTTGACAGCTCCCATGCGGATTTTCACTTTGTCGAGGAATGCCTATATGTCTGAAGCAACATAAGCAAAGGCATGCCTGTAGGGCACATAAGAGAAAGCTTGCAGAATCTTTCTATGAATCCCGTACAGATTCTCCTGCTTTCTGAACCATCGAGAGGAGTTTGTCCATGATTACTTTAGTATCATCCTCATAGAATCAGAGAAAAACTGGGTTTCCAAGTCCACTGAAGAATTGATCGACCCATTTGGAAGGCTCCTAAACCAGTCAAAGGCTAGCCCCTTGAGGGTGCCAATGAATAATCTACTCATGATTGCGTCATTATTTATTACATTACCAATTTGTGACCGAAAGTGTTAGATATGCTGGTTGGGGAAGCTCTTGCCATTGTACGTGTGCAACGTAGGTGGCTTGAACTTTGGTGGATATGGAACATAGTCCCTTTCCAACGGGTCGAGACGTGTCATCCCCACTTTCTTCAGTTCATCCCTTTGAGCCAAGGATGCGATCTGAGCTTGGATGTCTTTGATCACTTTGGCATCAATTGAAGAGCCCTTCTTTGAATGCTCGGTCTTGGGAGGTTCATTGTTGTTGTTCTTCTCACTTTCGTGATTACTACCGGTAGTAATATCATTCTGGCTTGCCAGAAGCTGAGCCAATATTTGCTGAATGTTATCCAAGGCTTCTTGCTGAGCCTTAGAAGTTTGCTCATGTGCTTCCAAGTGATGACGAAGATCATTATTATTGTTATTATCGGCCATGTTGGTCGATACGAACCCCATTTGGATAGAGCTGACAGTGGCTAAGGAGGCGTAGCCACTAGCTTCTTCCTCATCGTCAGACCATTGAAATAGGCTTCTCAATGGTTCAGGTGACATCACCCCGTTGAAGAGGAGGGTTGTTCGTAATTATAGGGTATTGCTACCCTAGAGCGAATGCCTTGGAAGGCACCCTCTGATTCAACCAGGACCTGACCTAAGCCGGGGCTATAGTCAAAATCTGGGAATTAAATGAGGGAGTGTGAACCCCCTATCTCCTTCTTTGAGATCGTATGAAATCTCTTCCTCTGCCTATCATGTAGACAGAAGCAGCTGTGATGTGAGGCACCTTCACTGTCTTCTTCTTTCGAGACTTGGGCTTCTCAAAAGTTTGGGCTGACAACTGGTTGAACATCGATTGCTGACTTGAAGAAGTCGTGGGGATTGGCTCCAAACAACAGTGGATAGAATGTATCATCATAGGTTGACACCCCGCTTGTTCGTACTGGGATGGTGAGATGTGAACTGGATCTTTAGAGTGGAGTTTTCGCTTGTTGCTCAGATAATCCCGCAAGTCCGCGTTACCTGAATCCAGCCGATTCAACATGGAGACTCAGAAAAACTGAATGCTAGCTCCCTTGGGCTGAGAAGCCTTAAGCTTAGCCTTGAACACCTTCTTGGCTACAGGAGAAACTAGGATAGCTTCGCTTGGAAGAGTAACTTTGCAAGGCGAAGTTACTGTTTTAGCTCTGCCTTTGAAGGCAAGCTTAGCTTTGCGTAACATAGCTCTTCCATGAAGCGGGCTGAAATAACCTCGTTGTTAGCACCCCGTGGTGCTTTATCTTCAGCCTCGCGGTTAAGACCCTTAGCAATTAGTGTTGTCAGTAGGAGCGACGCTAAATCAGCAACGCTATTAGCATACGGAGGTGCTTTGGCCTTAGACAGGCGAGGTTGAACTCTGCAAAGAGTTGAATTAGCTTCGCATGGTGAAACTATTTGAGTACTTAGTGTTTTGGTTATGCCGCTAGCGGCGAGCCTAGCATTGCTCAACAGTGCTCTTGTCTTGAGCGAAGTTGTACTAGCTTCGCTTCCAGCACCAAGTGGTGCTTTAGCTTTATCCTTGTGGCTAAAAGCTGCTTTAGCACTGCTCAATTGTCCTGATGGTGTACGCGGGGCTATAATAACCTCACTTTTAGCACAAAGTGCTTTAGGCTTAGCCTCGTGAGATAGGCGAGGCTTAGCTCTATGGAGAGCTGAAATAGTCTTGTAGTCGAGACTATTTTAGTTTTGTAGGAAGCTGAATCAAGAGAACTATCTCTAGTCTCGCATGAGACTACGGATTTTGCAATCTAAATAGCCTTAACAGAGGCTGTTTTAGGTTTACAGGTAACTTTTGTAACCTCGCACGCAACATTAACACATTGGCACGAGGCTGGTTAGTCTCTGTTGAGAATGTGTTAGACTCAAATAGAGTCTGTTTAGCCTCGCGTGAGGCTATGATAGGTTCACAGAGAATCTTATTTGTCTCAACAGAGACTTGTTGTTTGGAAACATATATTGCATATTTGTTATTACAGTCTTACACTCATTATGTAATAAATCTTGCAATTATATTGTCTTAATACCTAATTTGTGCAGGATATGATGGGAGAAGATAAATCACACAAGCCAACTAAATCAGATTTTTGGGAGGATTTAAATCACAACTGAAGATTGAGCATATCAGAGAGGATAAATCTAGATCTAATTCTGTTAAAATCAGATTTTTGAAGATCCAATTAGTTAGCTTGGAGAATTAACGAGGATAAACGAGGATAGAGGTAAATCCAGAAGTCCAAAGGTAACCCTAACAACATACAAAGGGATATATAAGGGATTAGGATGTATATTTAAAAGATTTAGAGAGATAAGACAAAATCTAACTGAAAATCAAGGGATAAATAAATATTTATCATCTCCAACCTTATCAAAAGATCTTTCTGTTGGCAAGCAATTTAACCATATCTCCAACCTTATCAGAAGATCTTTTTTTTATTGAGATAGCGATTTGGTTTCATCCTCAAGCGCACTAATTCCTCCCCATTTCTCCTATAAATACCTGCAAATTAAGAGGCAAAATGGACGATCAAGTAGAGAATAGAATAGATTTTTGTATAGGTTTAATATAGGTTTTTCTTTCTCTTTTAAATATAATTTTTATTTTTCTTTATGTAACTGAAAGGAGAGAAGAGTTTCATGGAGGAATGAGAAAGAAGCTTGTACTGAGAGTAACACCGGTGTAAGTATTCATCTTTTCTTTCATTATTATTTAATCGAATCGAAAGTTACTTTTTCTTATTTATTCTTGTTTTCTTTTACTTTTCTCTGAGGTGTTTGCAATCCAGATGAAACCTATAGCATCGAAATTGCCTGACCATTTCAAGTATCATTGATGGTTTATGGTGATGGATAGTCGTTCCTTTGTTATTTTCCTGCTTGCATTTTAATTTATAGTGTAGATCGAGAATGGGGAAAGATCCTATATGCCATGCTTTGCTCGCCTTCAAGATAAGATAAATCTTTGTAATCGGATCCAAGGTAAGCGAATGCCAAAAAAGGTAAGTAAGTACTTGTAGGGTTTTCTTTTTTTCTTTTTTTTTTAAATTTTTAGTTTAGATCACTATCAACTCTCAACTCTACTCACTTTTTCACTTTGTATAAATTTATTTTCTATTTTCTCGACTTTCTCAATCTACCACTTTCTTTTTAACTTAACAATAACTCTTTTCATTTTCTTTACAAGAATAAAAGAAAAACTTTAACCATTTTAGGTAACTTAAAAGAGAACTTATTAAAAACTTCCATCGCTAGCCCCTCCTTGTAGATTATGACCCACATAACCACTTGCTATTGCGGTAGTATTGAGTACTTGCACTTCTGTTCTTAAGTTCTAAATTGTGTATTTTTCTGTGTGCAGATTCCAACTCAATCACTTGCTTCCAAGCCTTGAACAGAGGATCTCTGGCCAAGAAAATCCTCTGGTGCTTGCGCATGTTTAGAAGGCTTGCACTACCCCCGGAGAGAAACTGCTCAAACTTTTCTTGGTCAAAGTTAATGACCAAAGTCTCAACAATAGACCCAAGAGTCTGATCGTTGCACTGCGACACCATATTCTCAGTAGTGGAGAATGCTATCCCAGTGGAGTCGCCATCTTGTTTTCATAGATTTGCAAAGGGGAAAACTTACAAAAATAAGGTGAAAATTACAAGTAATTGAACAAAAAATGAAAAATTACAAGTAGAACTCTCCTTGAGATTTCTGGGGAAGTGTGCCGGTGGAAGTCTGGTCAGCTCGGGACCACTTTGTTCCATTGACGATGTGAACAATTGATCTTCGAATGCTACTGCTTGAAAATTTCTTCTCGCCTGGTTCCGCAGATTCCTTGAGAGAGGAAGATCTTAGGGTATTACCACCCTAAATTTATCCTTATAAGATTAGAGAAGTGATTCTCTAAATTCTTACAAGCAAAAGAGTATATTTTTTATTAGCTTAAGCTTTGAAGTCACCAAAGAAGCTTTATGCTTTTTAAAAAGCCCTCTTGGACTTGAATTTCTTCAAGACCCTGGGCCAAACCTACTAGTGGACTATTTATAGGCTCAACAGGGAGTTATGATCCCCTTGGTTGTCTCCTCTTAATGAGGGATCATGAGTGCAACTACCTATTAATTCTCACACTAACGTAGTGGGCGGTTACTCTACTCAGGTGAGCCTCGCTAGTGGAGGCGAGGCTAGTCTCCTCAGGCAAGGCAAGGCTAGCCAGTGGAGGCAAGGCTAGCCTCTTTATGCAAGGCTAGCCAGTTGAGGTGAGGCTAGTCAGTTGAGGCGAAACTAAGCATTTTAGCTCTTCAGTAGAGTTGTGTCAAGTTTCAGACGAAGGTAGAAGTTAGCTCTCAACAGAGCTGTGTAAAGCTTTAGGTGAAATTAGAAGCAAGCTCTCAGTAGAGCTGTGATAAGCTTCAGGCAAAACTAGGAGTTAGCTTTTTGCGCGGCTGTGTAGAGCTTCAGGCGAAGCTAACAGTTCGCTCTCCGTGGAGCTGTGAAAAGCTTCAAGGCGAAGCTAACAAACTTAGCCTCTTAGACGTGGCTAACCCCTTGGGCTCATGCAAAGCTAAGTGTTGAGGTAACTTAGCATCATAGACCTGCCTAGATCTCTTTAAAGTCAACACTTTTCCTACTGTCTGTTTCTTTGGATCAGTAGGGTCTAAGTCATTGCTTTGTCCCTCGAGGATGGGCAGAAATTGGTCGTCGGCTTGCCTGCAACTTGTCTATGTAAATGTTGATAAGTTAAACATCGTTCAGATAGGTTAAAGAGCTGTCTGAGAGTTTGTCTTTTTTAACTGTCAACACCTACCACTACTCCTCATATGCCTATAGTTCTCCTAAGATATCAACTACCTCTACAATCTTAAATTTGGAGTTTGAAAGTCTTTTGATGAAGTAACTGTTAATGGAGATAGGAGGGCATGCGCAAAAGAATATAGAATTAATTTCAAATTTTTACTATTTTATTTGATAATGCTAGTGAAAATACTGTTGCAATTGAGATTTTGAAAAAAATATCTAAAATCAGTTTTGAATGGAAATTTTTTTCATATTCAATGTGTTTGTCATATTATTAACTCGTGTTTACAAGATGTTTTGAAATTAATTGATGATTATATTCAAAAGTTAAATGATACTATTATATTATTAAAAGTAGCGGCCTAAGAAGACAAATCTTCAAACATATTTGTTCGGGCTTAGGCCTACTTGCTAAAAAATTACCTCAAGATGTAAGAGCTCGTTAGAAAATCAACATATAATATGTTGAGTAGAGAGATTTTTTATAAGTATGCAACAAATATGTTCATTTCTGTAAACTGCCTAACTAATTTATTTCTGATAATGAATGAGAACTTTGTAAATGCATTTGTGAATTTTTGAAAAAAAAATGAAAAAGTAGCAAAATTATTTTTTGTATATTATTATCCCACGACTAGTTTAGTATTTTATGAGTTACGTGAAATAACCGAGATATTTTCTCAATGCAGATATAATTCTTTAAGATATTATTGCTCCAATGGAAAGAAATTTAATAAATACTTTAAAGATTTTCCTTATATTTTTATTTTGCTACTATTATGGATCCTATGATTCAATTTCATGGATGTAAATTTTCACTTAAAATTTTTTATAAAAGAATGGAAATGATGATAATCCTTCCTTAATGTGGTCAGATATCGATACTACTATAAATCAGTTATATGATTATTTTGAAACTACCTATGAACACAAACAATCTTCTTCTTCATCTCAAACTTTTCAGGTCTTTTATCAGCATCTAAAAGATCTAGAATATCTGACACTTTAAAAGACTTTTATTATTATATCCAACATGCCACAATTCCTGAGATCGACCCAGACTCAAGATTTGATTATTTTGATATTTTCACATGAAAAACATCACATATATCAACTTATCATGTGCCTTCCATTATGGCACGTGATTTACTAACCCCTTTTGCATCTACAGCAGCATCAGAGTCTGTTTTTAGTATAAGTGATCGAGTGCTGACTGATATGAGAAACCATCTGGCGTCAAATGCAACGAGATGATTATATGCGAGAAGGATTGGCTGGGCGCGAAAAAGAGAAGTCAAAATAAAACAATTGACAATCTCATCGAAAACTCTCCAGAAGATGAATGAAGACTTTGAATGATAAAATGTTTGAAAACTTGTAATTTTTTATTTATGAATGATAAATTATAAAAATTTTAATTAATACTTTGATTGTACTTGTATCCATTTATCCATTTTATTAGATTATTAGTTAAAAAAATTACATTTTCATTTCACAACTTATAATTTTCTTTGTTAAAATTTTCACTTAGGATTTTTTGAGATTTTTTTAGAATTTTTTTTTTAGCATGAACTTAGAAATTTTTAGATTTTTATTTTTTTTTTTTAATAAATAACCTGACCGGTCCAGCCGGGTCGCGGGTCAAACCTAGGTTCCCGGGCCTGGGCTGACACATTTTTTGCCGACGGGGTAGGATTGGCTTGACTAGCCCCTTTAGCCCACCCGACCCGACCCATTTGACATCCCTACCGAATAGACTCTGGTTGTTGTTTCGCAGGCTGGTTCTTTGTCTGCTCTTGGTTTCGGGTTAAATGAGCAATGTTTGCTTAATTACAATTAAACCCTTAACAAAAAATATCAATTTTCGCAAAGCCGCAAGGACTTTTTTATTTTTCGTATTATCATTTTATTTAGGAATATTTTGTTACAGTCACCTGCTTTACTTCATAATTAGAAAAAACTCAACGTCATAATTTGATTTGCTATCAACTTCATCCGCGTCAGCACAAACTGATTCCTCTCAATCACTACTTTTTTATATATTTTATTTCCTATTTTATCCTTCCCCATTGTCCTTGACGTTGCTCTCTCCTTAACCTTGACGTTGATGCAGAGTAATTCGCGAGTCGACCTACGCGGTCAGGTCGTCTTGGGGTTGGAAGGGGGAGCCTCCTACGGGGCCGGGAGCAGGGGCAGGGCAGGGGCAGAGTCCCTGAATTTTTTTGGGATCGACCTTTTTTTACAGATTTGAGTCAGAAATATGACATTTTGTGAGGACTGCGATCATGATCGTAGTCCTCACAAAAACTCAAAATAGGGCATTTGTGAGGATTGCGAGACCATGGTCATAGTCCTCATAAAGACTCAAATATAGGACATATTTGTAAATACTGTGATCATAGTCGCAGTCCTAATAAAAATGACTAAGATCATTATCACAATCTTATAAAGACTCAGAAACATGACATTTTGTGAGGACTGCGATCATAGTCACAGTCGTTATAATTAGAGCATTTTATGAGAACTATGATCATTATCATAATCCTCAGAAATATGGCCGCAATCATTTTGTGAGAACTGCGATCATAATCACAGTTTTCAGAAATAAGACATTTTTATGAGGACTGCGATCAAGTCATAATCCTCTATATTGCAATCATTTTGTGAGGACTACGATCATAGTCACAGTCACAGTCCTAAAAAATATGGTATTCTCAAGCGGTTCGGTTTTTTGAAGCGATTGCTCAGGAGCATTTTTGTTTTTCGCCGCTGATGAGCGCTCATGCTTGACACATGAGCGGATATCCTTACTTTAAAAAAAAAGGTAGCTAAAATGAAAAAAATTATGAAGTTGAGTTTTTTTTAATTATGATTCAATATAGGGGTGCAGCGAAATGCCCCTTTTATTTATTATTATTATTTTTTAATCAAAACTGACTAAAGAGATATTTTCTCGTGTAGCTCATATGTAACTTTGTCTGTCTGTCCCTCCATATCTGCGAGAAAGAGAGCAACATTGCCCCTTATTTTTTCCTCTCTCAGCTCTCTTTCTCTTTCAGCCTCCTCCTTTTTTCCCCCTTTACCCTCTCCTTTCTTCTGGCTGATCGGTTGATTTTTCTGTGATAGGAATGGTATACTAGTTTTTTTTTTATTTATTTTTTTAGTTTATAAGAATTATGGTGGGCTCTGTTCGGTCGGAAAACAAGAAAAAAGGGGGCCCGATAAGAGCAGAAAAGGGGAGAAAGGGGAAAGATTTTTTTCTTCTTGAATTAAAGCCTCGATTTCTTTTTGAGCCAATTTAATTATTGAGTTCGCTCTCTGTGAGGGGAATTTTCCCCTTTTTCCTCCTTGTTTCCCGATTGTTTTTTTGGTTTTTCGAATCAGATCGAGGAGAGTCCCCGAGGTCGATCGATCGCGACAGCAGGTGAAAGTTCTTGACCCGATCTTGCTTATTTCATCTATCTTCGTTTTTTATTCTATTTTCATGGCTGGATTCATTTGATTATTCTTACGGTTTGATGAATTTTCTGTTGATTCTGATTTCTTCGTTCAAAACGGTTAATTGTTGATTTTCCCCTTGAAAGTTTGATCTTGATACGATAATTGGGTTGTGTGGCTTCACATTTTAGCTGAAAATGCAATTAGAAGTAGAAAAGGGACCCTATTTTTTTATCTAGATTTCTTTTTTTTTTTTTTAATTTTGATTTTGTGACTCATTGAAGATATCATGGTTCTTATTCTAATAAGTTTCTCTGATCCATTCAGATTCTATATAATTGTCAGGTCTTGGTATGAGATAGAAAGGGGATAAATTTGGGGACCTGATCTATCCAATCTGATTGTTAATTTGGTTGAAATTCTTACTAAAGATCAAGTGCTTATCATTGAATTTGCTAAATATGTGAAGAAAATTCTTAGATTCTGTAGTTTGGAAGCATGATTTGCTTAGATTGTTATTATTGCAGATTGAATCTGTTTGTTGATCGATCCAGGGGACTGTTGTAAATTTAAGGTATACTTCTTTGCTCCATAAATGAGGAGTTGTAGATTTGTGGCGCTAAATCATGGATTCTGAGGAAATATCTATTGCATTTGTGTTGATGTTAATTTTAGGAAAGGAAAATGTACGGAGGGAATAATGGTACACCGACGTTTCCGATTTTCTTGGACGAAAATCAGCTCCAGTACGATTCCAATGCATCCATGACGCAGCTCCAGTTGTTTGGAAGCAGTGAGTGTGAGATTTCCCTTAGAACTTTATGGTTTGGGATCATTTATCATGTCCTTAATATATTAGTATAAACTAAATCTACATAATCACTATTTTTCTAGCTTGTCTTTTACTGGCTATTTTTGACGGAATCAATTCATCAAATTTGTTGAGTTGTATGTTGACCCGTGACAAATTTTCTATACAATAGTTATCAATTTGAGTTATTTCTCTTAGTGCATTTCATTTTAGTTTAATTGTTTGTTTTCCTTCTCTAAAACAGTCTTTAATTCTGTTCTTTCTAGCCTATTACTTTCTGATTCATTGGATTTTTCAAGCCAAACATCATCACATGAGAGAATTATAATAATTATACTGTTGTGCCATACCTGCATGTGACTGAACTTATGGTTGCGAGAGGACTGGTTGTGCCATAACTTAAACTGTTAATGTTAAAGTTATAGTCAATCCAATGCTCAAGGCCAAGCATATTTTAGCCACTCTTATAAAACAGAGAGATACATCATAGATATCTTTTCATGAATGTAAATTGAAGAATCTGAAGGTGGTTACATTAGTATTATTTGCTTAAATATCAAACTTCACTTTATTCTATTGCTTTTAGGTTTCTTTTGGTTTAGTACTATAAATCTCATAGCATATTGTATTTTTACTTGTCTCTGATAGTCTGATGTTCTGATTGCTCTTGTCGATTAATGAAGAGTAACATGTAATAACTGCTTCCATTAGCTTTTATAATCTGTGAGAGGTTTGGAGGGTGATCGTGTAGTTTGGTTGGGGATTAAGATAAATGGCATCTTTCATAAGCTACTTCCCTGAACGTGATGCTCTATTTTCAACATAATGTGGATTGATACACCTACATTGAACTATGATCTTCTTTAATGATTTGTGAAGATAACAGTTTTGGCATCATGATACCAATTAGTTTTATTAGGATATTATTTTATTATAAATCTCCACAATTTATTTCTTCATCATGTTACCCGAAAATTTGTATGCTTCAAAAAGGAAACTTGTGTGTTCCCAAAGTATGAATGTTTCATTTGGCTTTTTTCATAAATACTTCAATAATGTTTTTTCTTATAGAATCTCTAGTCTCCATTATTTATTTGCTTGTCTTGTTAACCTGAGAATTTGTCTGGTTCAAAAAGGAAGTTTTTGTGCTCCCAAATTTTTTCAATGTTTCATATGCCTCTTTTTGTGAATACTTCATCCAGTAATTAGCAGTAGTCAACTACGTTTTTTCATTTACCTCTTTTCATAAAAATACTTTAATCTAGTAATTAGTAGCAGTCAACAACATCTCCCGAAGTATGTTAATTAATTTATTCCTCTAACCATTTAATTAAGGCTTTCATTCCATGATAATATTAAATACTCTGCACAGAGGTTTTCTTTTTTGCAGTAAGTTTGATGGCCGACCTTTGTAAGTGTACAAGTTATTTTTATTTTATTTTATTTCGCTAGCAAGCTGTTGTGTAAGAATTATCTAGATTTACAACCAGTTGAACATAGAATACGTTATCTTCTATTGAATGGAGGAAGCATGTACCATTTATAGTTGATCAAATCTCCCAAAGTGAGTTATAACAATGCCTTATTTTACTTAGATTCTAATACTTGGTTGGAATACTCTGTTGGTTATATACTAATATATTTTATAGCTAGCAACGATTGTTCTAAATGAAGAATCTTGATTTTACCTCCAACAATATGCATAGCCTGAAAAGTTAATCCTGAAGAATGAATGCCATAGATTCTTCTATTTTACATATTTGCAACTGATGAATTATATAAGTGAGGTATTTGGACTTTGAAATCTAGTTTTGTGGCACATATGGTCTTGATGAACGATCCTTTTAATTTTCCTTTAATGTGATACATGTATCATTCATTCATGTGCTGAATATGCTGTAAGTTATTATCCTTTCTGTTCAAGCTTATCTGTTGTTGGTGTCTAAACCTAGCATAAGCTGTCAAATTCCATGAACTCGGAAAGGTTAAATTCAATGTGGTCGAATTGTATTGGTGATTTTTATAGCCAACCAAATATCTTAAACAATTCTTGCTTGGGTTGGTTTGTTTCAATTTAAGTTATGTCTAGCTTTGATCTATAACACTAGTGCTTGCTACCAAGCCAGGGCTTTGACTTCAAACCAGATCAAATCCAGATATTAAACTTGAGTGTTTGGACAGACAAGTTGAATGGGATCATGCCCTCCTGCTTGCATGGTTGCACCCATAGAAGACTGCAACCGAAACAATTTTCCTTGTGTCCAATTTGAAAGATTGCATACTGGTTTGATATATCTTTTAATATTCAAGCAGTATTTTCTTTTTCCGTGCAGCTGCCAGTTGCTAGAGAGTATTTCGGTGATCTCTTTTATTTATAGGTGAGATTTTATATGCATACTTAACTAGGTGAACCCATGAAGCTAACTAAAAGCACGATGACGTAGATAGGTTAGTGGGATAAAACATACAGCCATAACTCAATGGAGCTGAAATAATTGAAGCATTTTCTCAAATAAAATTTTACAGAACTCTCATCTATAAAGACAAAGAAGTATATACTGTCAAGATATTTCTTTTGTTCTTCGCTTATTGTGAAAGTCTCTAGGACCAAGAATGTAGTTTTTGGATTCATCAGATATCGTGAAATGTGGACCATTTAATCAGTTTTTTAATATCCCCCCTTGTTTCTTATGCACAAAACCATAGTCATAAAATTAATAATGTAATTACACAAAACTTCAGGGTAGAGTGTATTTCTCTAGATGGATATTCGATAATTGAACAAGTCAAATGTGAGAGTGATCATATTCAATTCGTTTATTACATGAATAGTAAAACATGCTTGATTTCTCTTGAACGACCTTTTGAACCAAACTTGAACGAATAATTTCTGAACTATTTGGCAATTATTTTGTCAATTTCCATCGTTAGACTGGTGTGCAAGCTATACTCATATTTTTTTTAAAAAATATTTGAAATATGAATCATTACTTGATAGTTAGAAGGAAGAAATATGAAGAAGTGGCCAAGAAAAGAAGAAACATGAAGAAACTAATTGGAAATGGGTTAGAGAAGAGAAGCATGAAGGAAAGGAAGGAGGAAGAAAAGAAGAAACAATGATCCAAAAAGCACATAATACGGGAGAATAGAAGAAAGGAAAAAAAACATGTAAGAAGCTAATTAGGATTTAGGATAGATTTAAGAGGTATATCAAGGGATACTAAAATAGAAACCAAACATCTAGGGCAGGCAGTTGGTTGTGGGAGGGTCACTTGCTGTTGGTGGGAGAGCTTAGAAGAAGATTATGGCAGAGTATCTGTTTGAGATGAACTATAATCTTGCAGTCAATGGAGTCCATAACACCACACAAATGAATTCTTCTAAAGTCCCACATGTGCCTAACATTAGTTGTCGTTCTGACAACATTATGCATTCTGATGCAAATTGTGTCCCTAGAGTATTTGTTTGAGATAAACATGGTCCACTTGATAAGGAAAAACAACTAGAGATGATATATGTTGGTCCTCGTGTTGTAAGACAACCAAAGAACGAGAGAAATGTGACAAAGTAAAAAACTGGGTATCCTTTAGGTTTTTAATCATGGACGCCTGGTTATGAAATTCTATTTGCTAAAACTGCTTGCATAAAGGCTTTGGCTAACAGCTTAAGGCCTAGCTGGATTTTTTTTTAAAAAAAAATTAACATCATCTACCTTTAAGTTAAGAAGCACCGCTGCAGATATAACAACTATGGCAGGACATGGATATGTTAACTTGACATCTCTGGAAGTTTCAGGATATGACCAACAAAAATGGAACAATGGTTAATACTAAGAAATGCTAGAGATACCATACACTTATGTACACCTGAGTCAGTCATAACTCAATATTATAGAAATAACATTGAAGTATTTAGAGTTTTAGTAGTATTTGGAATCATAGTTAGAATAGGATTTCATCTTATATGATCTATATAAGGAGGTGCGGGCTCACATATTTATGTAACTGTATTTTGTAGTTTTGTTGAAAATCAATGAAGATGTAGTTCTTCAGAGTCAATGGAGATTTACATTTGTAAATCTAACACATACTTACCTTCCCATTGTATAAAAATGTATCATAGCAAGTTCATCATCGATTAGTCGTGGTCCGAAATCCACAATTCAAAGCATCGAGTGTGATAGCAGCATTTGTACCATGGTTCAAAGACTCGGCCGAGTCGGAGACGAGTCGGCCGAGTCGTATCCGTCTCGGCCCACTCCGGACGAGTCCGAGTCACGAGTCGGTCGACTCAACTCAGAGGAGACCGACTCAGCCGAGAATTGGGGTTGACTCGGTCGACTCGGCATTATGATGATGATTTTATGCCTCATCGCAATTCAAGTGAAAATAACTACATTAGCATATATTTATGAATGTAGTTTGTGCAATTTACTATATTGTGCATGTATTTTGATATGCTTCTACTGACGACGTGTGTATTATGATTCGCTTTATGTTTAGTGTGCTAGGGATATATTTTGGACATGTAATACATAAATGTGGACATCTACATTTTTTAAAGATTGTCGTGATTTTTTCAGAATTTTTTGAGCTTTCTATGTAGCGTTTTGCGCGTATCGCCCGATACCGATCCGAGTCGCCGAGACCGATCCGTCTCAGTGCCCGCCGAGTTGGCGGCCGAGACCGCGACTGTGAACCATGATTTGTACATGAAATAAACCCTATCGAGCCCCATAGTACATCATCTTGAAAATATCTCTCATATAAGGTTGAACTGACCATGTTGGGAATTTATTTTAATCAATGCAATTGCTCAAAGAGTTGTAAAGGATAGGTGGTTCTCTTTAAAATGTGGACATTCATGTATCCAACAGGTCTCAAAGCCTTGTTGGCATTTAAAAGTCTAACATGTTCAAGACAACGAGATTGTATAGGGGTTATTGGTGCTTCGTACTTTCGAACACCGCTGTTACTGAAAATATTTAGTTGTTGTAGGAATTCTTACTGATCTCCAGTTTTATCGATATCTTTTCATCTTTGTTTCACTGGTATTTGTCCTTTCTATCAAGTTGTCAGTGATTGTCTGTAAGGTCAGCGTTATTCTTAACCTGAACTATAAAATGAATACTCAATTAGCCCAATCCACATCAAGCACCCAAGATTCTAACTCCAAAATGGTCTTAGCTGGACGTGATTTTTGTTCTGTACTCCAACATTTCGTCCCCTATTGCTTAGCCAAAGGATCTAATTATTATCAACATGTTATCTGATTTAGCTTGTGAATTCTACCAAAAATGTAGCTAATAATTAACGATTTAGCATGTGAATTCTACCGAGTATGTAGCTAATAAAGTTTTTAGTCAGTCCTTTCTAACTTTGAGATCTTTTAAATTCTTCTTGTTGCTCATTGTGCTCTGGCACAAGTTAAGCTGGACTCTTTTTTCTTTTTCACCTTATCAACTTGAGCAAAAAGCAGAGAAACTGTTGTGATTAATCTAAACTCGAAAGCGCTCTCATAAAGTGTTGTTTCTGTAGCTACTTCCTGTCTGACCTTTCAGTTCTTAAGGTGGTTTATTTTCTGGTCGTCAAACATCCCGTACTATTATATTTATTAAACATACAATTAGATCTTTTTCAGCTCTGCTAATTTGTCCACTTTTAAAATTAGATTTGATGTTCATTCTAGATGTGTTTGTTTTCGCCCTCTGAATACCACGTTCTGGATATGTTTTAATTATTTGTTTTCCAAGGAATGTAAATCTGAGCATCTGTTTCATATTGGTTCAACATGTAATATTTAATTTTGTGTACCTGTTCTCTTGTTAATCGGCTTAGCTTTTAGAGCTATATTTACATGTAGGTTTAAAACTGTTTGACCCTGTTGTTTTCAATCCACATTGCAGTTCCAGCAGCATGTAACGTTGATCCAGCAAACTACATTGGAAACAATAATATTTCTTCTTTAAACCGAGCAAGCAAAAGGAGCAGGGAGTCTGAAGATGTTGCAATGCAGCACAAGCTTCAGATTTCCTTAAATAATTTTTATCAAGATGCAACTGACAGGTCAGCAAGTATTCCTAATCCAAATGCTGTATCAACTGGGTTGAGATTATCATATGATGATGATGAGCACAACTCATCTGTTACAACTGCAAGTGGGGGCATGCCATCACTTCCCGTTGTGCCACTTGGTGATATTCTAAGGACTGAAATTGAACGTCAGAAGGAAGAATTTGATCATTACATCAGAGTCCAGGTATGATCTTACCAATTGACAATATAGAAAAGTTTGCTCGAGGTCTTTTGATCTATCCGAGTTGGGAAGTTTGATGATACCAAAAAAAAATAATAGCATAAACTTAATTGAATCTTACTCAGAAATATTATTGTGTTTTGAGCTCGGTAATAAGGGTTATAAATTTTATATGAACTGAAGAAAATCTTCTTGTTGTATACGTTGATGTTGAGGTCAGAGGTGAGCAAACATTATGCCTTAAGCAATGCTGGAATGGTTCACTTTCTTTTTAGCAATAAAAGAACATGGCACTAATGGCTCAGTGATGATTCATATATCAATCATTTGAAGCCCGTGTCTGCACACTCAAAAGGTTAAGAAATAAGTGCAGTTAGTTCAACCATGTGAGTTCTCACTAAATAATGCGTATTTTAACATACTAGCAATCTATTTTAAAATCAATATGCACTCATGTTTACATTATTTTCCATGTTTCTAGTTAAATGCATTGAACATTTTGTCATTTTTCAGGAGTTTTCTTACCTAACTACCGAAATAAGTAAAATTATTTGAAACTACGGGTTGCTATGAGTTTTATGCTTCTCTATTTGTGTGGTTCCGGCTACTAAATTTTATGGGATGCCTATTCCTGACACCATAGTCTTGCATTATAATTTTCTTTCACGAATGGTAAGGATTATTTTTATAGATTATAGAAGATCATCTTGGATTTAATGATATGCAACCCAGTCTGGATGATTTTCCATCACAAATCTGATGTTTCATTTCTTAATAATTCTTATGAATGTTGAAATCTAGAAGTCATATTGACTAGATATCGCCATGTGCAAATGCATGTGATATAAAAATAAAATTTATATGAAAATTTATGCTGTGGTAATGCAATTTGAACTATAAAAAGCTGTATACTAAAAAGATAATGTTTAACTTCTAGCAACAATATCCTTACTAAACCCACCCTTTAATATTTTCTTAATATTAAATTCAAAAGTCACGTCTTTTATCAAATTCCGGATGTGCATAAATCACGTCGTGTACTTTGACACACACTATTAAGCATGCAAAAGATAGAATTAGAAAATAAATATAAAATAATATCATAGCTTACATAAGAAAACACTATTAAGCTTGTGTTTTTTCCCTCCAAAGTAAATTGTGAGATATCTACAAAAAGAAGTATAACTTATAACCTTACGATAGGATGCACTTGCAAAATTAATAATTTAACAGGAGAAAAATACGTTGATAATTCAGAAAGTTGTATTTAAAAATAGTACAAATTTAAATTATAGATATATAATACATATATAAGTTAGTAGATTAATATTATAAAGTATAATTTATAAGTATATGCAGCTTAAATGTAAGACTAAATAACTCTTTATGTATGTGAAGCAACTTAAATTTTTACTATGGCCAATTTGTAAATTTCACAGAAACATCACCTGTGTTCTGTTGAGGGTAGGATGGGAAACACGCTAATTTTTTTTCTTCGGTTGTATGGTGGGTCCCACAACTTGTGAATTCTCAGAAGAGTGAGAAGTACTTTCAACTACAAAGCCTGCTACTGGTCCTGCACTAAAATAAAAATAGAGGGGGCTGTGGCCGGTTGCCCATGGTCGGCTACACCCCTTAGAGATTAGAGATAGCATTGTCCATATCAAATATGCATGTATGTATGCAATCATTTTATGCATCTAAACTAGGGACCCTAAATTTTAGTTTGAGATCCAAAGACAATTATTATGTTTACACTGTTATTTTCACAGGAGGAACAATTTGCAAAAGGAGTGAAAGAAATGAAGCAGAGGCACATAGCTTCGTTCCTGAACGCGATTGACAAAGGTGTGAATCAGAAGCTGCATGAAAAGGCAGTTGAGATTGCGACTATGAACAGGAAAAACAGGGAGCTGGCTGACCGGATCAAGCAAGCAGCTACAGAGGCTCAGAACTGGCAATATCGAGCCCGGTACAATGAGTCCATGGTTCATGCCCTTCAGAACAACCTCAAACAAGCCCTAGCTGCTCAGGGTGCTGCTGCTGCAGCAGCAGCTGCTGACCAAGGCAGGGAAGGTTGTGGGGGAGAGTGAAGTGGACGATGCTGCCTCATCCTATGAACCCAATGTTGGTCAGCAGCAGCAGCAGCAGCAGCAGGCGATGTCAATTGGGGCGTGCAGGTTTGCATGCGGAGGGAGGTGTGCATGCTGCTGCTGCCTTGCAGGCACTTGTGCACGTGCAAGGAATGTGACGGTCTTGTTGATGCTTGTCCTGTTTGCTTGGCTGGTAAGACTGCTAGCGTTGAGGTTTACATGTCTTGAGACAGAGAGAGATATACAATGGGTGGTGCTAGAAGTAAACTCTCTCTTCTATTAGCTCCCAACTGCCTATCAAATGGGGAAAAAAAAAACTATGGCAAACAGTTGTTCTTTGTAACTGTAATTTAGATCCTCTGTGTATCATATCAGCACACAGACACAGACGATCAATAGTGAAAAGTTGTTTAGGACCATATCTCTTCTCATGTAAGGTCTGCCCTTTCAAACTTGTTGCAGTTGGTAATTGAAAATGGTAATTATGTAGTAGACTCTTATTTGAAATTTTAGATTTTCTAGATTCGCTAATTTTTTGGTGCTAATATTTCTTAGCTGATTGATTCAAAGTTGACAAGTGGGCATAAAGTACTTGTGTCATAGTCTGTACGCTGTTGGTTCCCTAAGAACACTTTCACCGCTCGCCCGGGCACAGTGGTGGGGCTTTCATAATTTCTAAGCGGGTCTCACGCTGCTTGGGCTCAAGCTCATGCAAGATTTGCTCGGACTCAAGCCCTGGCAAATTACTGTAGGCGATATCCTTCTAATTCAAGAAGATGGTACATTGTCTATCATCATGATCCTGATGAAAATTCAATGTGGCAACCAACCAAGAGCAATACCCCACTAACCCTGACCTGTTGCTTGGAATCAAGAAGTTTTAAATGATATCAATGTAGAACAACCAACAGTGAACACATTGCATCTGATGGAAGTATTGTGCAATCTGCGAAGTTTGTACTGGTTACTTGACTGGTGATGTGCCAACACACAGAAGACCACCATTTTCTTTGGTTGGAGCCTAAGGAAAGATGCCATTGCGTCTAGGGATGGGGTAGACAATGTAGAAGATGATTACAATTTTGAGTGGTCAAGGAAGAGGAGTCCACGGCAGGATTTATGAAGATTAATGTGGCCTCTTCTTTCAAAATAGTGGAATTAATTTGCTCGTCGAGGACCATTAACGCCGTTTTGTAATGGCCAAGGGTTGTGTCTCGATTATCTACGATTTTCACTTGGTTCTTGATGACTCAACCTTTAAAACAGCGTCATGTTCCTTCATGATGGACCTACTGCAATTCGCCACTCAATTGCTACCAACATCCAGGACTCCTGCATTTCACTTGCAATCACTACATACTGTTTGTGATGACTGCAGTCACCTCTTGATCACTGGCCATTGTATCACACTGTCAATGTTTGCTTCCCTATAAATTGTTTAACTAGACAATAACATCCTTGTTCAGATTCCTCGGAGGCTCTGACCAAAGTAGCCATTTACAGATTGGCACTTGACCGACAAATACATGCTTATTCGGCTGACTCTGGGCCGAGCAAAGGCTTCCTTGCAGGGCAATGCCTTTGCCATTGAGTACGCGCCTAGAGAGGTTGCTGCACAGGAGAGCTTCAGAGAGTTCCAGTTACATTGTGTTAGACATCTTGATTCATGGCATCGGTCAAGGTTAGTAGAACCAGTTGACGGCTATTGAGTTTTAATCAGGTGTCACATTCGAGTCGGAATGATATAGAATCATGTTAGTAGATATTGTGGCCAAGTGGTTTAGAAGTATGCGACATCCAGTTGCGGTCTGAGGGCATGTGTCTTCTTCTTGACTCAGGAGTTATGTATATCTATTTTTGGTTGCAACAGTATAAAACAGATATTTATCTATGTGATAGGATCATGAGAAAAAAAATTTAGGTAAAGAAACATTGTGTTAATGAAAGGTTAGTAACTTTGTATGATGGTTTAAATGTTTTTAATTGCGATTCAGGCTGGGGTTTTCTATTTGCGAGGAAAGTTGACAGTGTTTGAAATGTAGACTAATCTATATAAATATGATCATTAGAAGCACATATGTTATATATAAAGCCTTAATTATTCATTTAATCTGCTTTAGAAAGATGCGCATCAGTAATTCGCCTGTAAATGTAGATAACTTATAGGATGGATTTAAAGCTAATTAATATGAATAATTTCTTAATATCAATTAAACTTCCACTCTTTGTTTATTTTGGCTGTTGCCCTTTAAAATGATCAAATACAATCTCTGATGTGAATTTTTGATACTTCTGTTTGTACGGAATGTTTTCATCTTGAACATCCAAAAGTATGTACTAATTTCTTTCGGTTTTACATAAGAAGTTTAGTTTCTTACAGTTTATGCAATATTCTATGCAATTTTGGCAGGCATGATATGTGTGTTTGGTGAACAGCTCCTTTTGACAACCCCATTTATCATGAAGAAGATTTTGTGGGGACTGATTTTTTTTTTTTTTTTTTTCTTTTTTTAAGTGAAGGCATCAAACAATTTGGTGTAAATATGTTAACATAAAACTAAATGTATAAATATTGACCCGGATACTATCTATTCAGTGAAAGCTTGTTGGTTTGGCAACTCCACTTATTGTGCAAGATTCTGTAGGGATAAAGATTTTGAATTCTGAGCACTTTGTCGAGGCCAATCTGCAATTTTCTCTCATTGCAAACGCTGTCCCTTAACATAACTTTTCTCACCTTTGTTCACTAATTTAGTTGGAAAATTTTGTTACAAATTAGCCAAATGGTATAGAAATTTAAAGAAGATTGAGTTCTAGAAAGAAAATGGACTGCTAAAATAATCTCTTTAACTCAGGAAACTGCTTTATGGATGATGGCTAATTTACAGCTGAGCAATCTCTCTATTTATGTTCAATCTATCCATAAGCAATTTGAGCTGGTTAGGACAGTTGAGGGTCAAACCCTAACCCAATCTAACATCATAAATCCTTAATCTGAATTCAACTCAACCTTACACTGGATTGAGACTAAGTCAGGTTGGGGGTGAACTATCAATGAGATTATCTTTAACATTTTGAGGATCATATAAATCACGCGCATAGAAGTATCTGAATAATTAAATAGATTGAGTGGCAAATTGAAACATACTAATTGCTCCTCTACTTGTGAGTGAAACAGAACAACAAGAAATTGAATTTTTTCCCCCACTTTTGGCCAGATATGTTGATCTGGGAATTTGAGGGTTTTTGAAGAGGATTTTGGGATGATATTGAGTTGTAAAGGGTTTCTAGATGTGGTAGAGGGTTAGGGTATTGTTTTGGTGCTGTTTTGTGGAAGAAAGATTATAAAATAAGTTTAAAACCACGTAGTTAGGTTCAGATTTGGACAAAAGTAAATCGGGGGGTTTAAGATTTCAATTCTGGTTTCAACGGTTTTTATTTGTTGGGTTTTGATACATAAACAGAAGAAAAACTAGAAGGAGAGAGAAGTCTCATACCTTTTTGTGAGGCTTTGACACCCTAAATTCGACATAACTTTAGAGATGGATTTCGCACCCAATAATGCATCACATGTCAAAGGAACAATAGAGAAAAGCTTTTAGCCATGGTGATGCAGGGTGCAACAAAGTTTCAGGGGGAGGATCTACCCTCTTTATGTGCCTAAGAGGAAGATTCAGACTGGTGGGGTAGATAAAGTAAATGTTGCTGGTTACAAGGGGGGGGGGGGGGCATGCCTCCAGTTGGCAAGCCTAAGGTTGGGGAACCTTCATCTGTGAAGTCAGGTGTTCTTTTGGATGAGATGGGCCGGCCTACCCCAAGTGTGCCAGGGTCTAGGGTGGTTCAAGTTGCGGTTGCGCCGGCTGTGGTGCCCATCCCTAGTGTGGATGGGGAGATGGGGGTCCAGGATGCTGGTGTAGTGGGGCTGGTCTGTTGGCTTCATCTGCGCAATCCGGGGATCCTTTGGCTGATTGTGGGCAGCCTGTCCCTGGTGGGGCTGTGGCGAAGGTGGTCCTGGCTGCTGTTGTCCCAACAGTGGCGGGGGCAAGGGTGGTGAAGGATTCTGTTGCCACCCATCCTGTGGATCTGGTTGCTCGGGTGGGCCTGGTTTCAGACCATGTGGGTAGTTCTGAGGGATGGAAAGTGGTTGGAAAAAAAGGGAAGTGGAAGAAGAAGGTGGGATAGCGGGCCTTCGGGTTGTACCAGAGGAGTTGGAGTCGTCACGGATGGTTCAACAGATGCTAAACCAAAGGAAGTTACGCTCTATGTCGACTTGGTTTTGCTCATAGTCGACTTGGGGTGGTCCAAGTCGACTACTTGGATGGTCCTAGTCGACTAACTTTGTTGACTATCACTGATGTTTTTTCTGGCTGTGTAGGTCTAGCCAGAATGGTGGACAGGGTTTTCCCTCTGTTGGTTGTGGGTAGTAGGTATTGGGAGTTTGTTGTGATCCTCTTGTTGGCATCACAGGGTAGGTTCTTTTTGTTATAGCTCTTGTTTGGGCTGATGTAAGGTTACTTGTTGATACTTTTTTTGGAACAATAAAATTTACATTCTCCAAAAAAAAAAAACAATAGAGAAAAGCTTCCATAGTATCCATTTATCAATCAAAATCAATATCATCAAATTATTCCAGTCGGCAACTAAGACATGTAGAGTCAGAATTAAAGAGTTACAAAAATACCCTTGAGTTGAAGAAATGCTCTAAACAAGCCCAAATAAATCACAGAAGATTACAAAAAATAAATAAAAATACCTACTGACTTTAGCTAATCATTTAAATCAAAAATAACAATTTAAACCCTAAAATGTAAATGTAAAAAGAAACTCTTTCCATGACTCCTAGTGGCTTCTTGATCCCATCACTGAGTATGACTAAAGTTCATTGTTATTTTGCAAGCACTTTAAATCAATGATAGGATATATCACCTGTCCAAATCACATCAAATAGTTATCACATTGCCTCAAAGCTAACTTTTATAGTCACTACAAAGAAAGTATTTAATAAGTGACTGCTACTTGCTACTTGCATATACAAGTAGTCTATGTATGACAAATTTAGAGCTATCTAAGTCTGGACATCAGTTGCACACATCTAATGTATCTCACCTAAAAACACCACATGTAAAATGGATTGTGAATAAGGTTATGTGGTTGTATTTTCAATACTGTTTAGAACATGGTTTAAGATCTTGGTATTGGTATAGCCATAAGGAGAAAGGAATCCAACAAGAGAGAAAATCGTAAAAGAAAGTGTACTCCAAGGAATCCAGAGTCTCAGTTCGTTTCTATCGGGTGTAAGTAATTCAATCCGATAACCTCCTACCCTAGACCTCATAGTTTCACGTGGGATCTAGGACTACTTTTTAGTTGGTACTACAACACATAATAGGCAAGAGCAAATTGTCTTAAAGGTTTCCTTTTATTACTCGAGGCAGGGTCTCCTTTGAAGGGTGCCTTTCTACTTTTGTTTTTGCTTGCTTGCTTTTGAAGATACGAGTATCAACCAATGGTTTTTAGCATCAATATCATCAATGTTGGCCGTCAGTATCTATAATATTGGCCAATATTATATGGTTGACATCATATTGGGTACCTTGAAACATGATACTATATCGATGATATATATGGGAATCAACCTATATTGGAATTTAGAAGGTGCATGCTGTTTGTCATTGCATTGTGTTTGTATGAAATAAAAAAAGTGAAATTTTTGTAGACTTGAGTTGCATCCAAATTTTTTTATGCTAAACATACGTTGATGCAACACACATATTTATGTTGTGAAGGTTCTTGTGCCTTCAAAGAAAAAGTGTCATAGTGACAATTGGGAGGGACATTTTACATGACTTGGTTAGTTTGGTTTTGTGTTATAACCTTAAATTATGTTCTTGGAGTGCATTGGCACAATTAGACAAGTTTAATCATGACAGTAGGTCTGTAACTGTAACCTCCTATCCTTGTCCCAGCTATATGGGGGTAAAAGAGGGCTTGTCAAGCTGCCTTTATTAGGCTGTGCCATTCTATCAAAGATTTGAGGAGCCCAATCTTGTATTGGAGTTAGCATGGCAATAGCCAACAGGTTTCTCTTTGTAGACGGGTTCTCAGCCGTCGCAAGGACTTCACAGGAATGACAAGTGAAGGTGCAGGATGCGATTCGGCAAGCAATACTAAAGCATGCTAAAAGTAAGTGATGAAGCAGAACTGCCAGTTTAGCTATGCCAAAATAGTTGTAGTCATCTTCACAAAGTGTAGTACTATATTAAAAGTTTCAAACTGGTTTCACAGATTTAGCTTCATTTTGAGTGAATCAAGATGATTGCAGCGTGAAAGAGAAATGAGGCATGTAGATCAATAGTGCTCGAATAAAATGTTTTAGCCTAAAAATTCCAAAACTAGTTTTGGTCGGTAAGTTCTCTTTTGGACTATCTGAGATGATTGCAGCCTGAAAGTGAATCGAAGAAACCACAGAAATGAATCAGTAGTACCTGGATACAATGTTTTAAAGTTCATACATTCTTGTTTTTATATGTCTATCTTCGGTTGGATATGGCCTTTGTGAGCATGAGGTCTCTAGTTTAGGAAGTTCCCTAGGAAGTAGAGAAGACAAACAGAAGGCAGGATGAAGGTAGTTGTATCAGATGTCCAAAACATATTTCATTTTCTATAATTTGACTTTAGCCTAGGATTCTGATGTCTAAGAAGGGTAAGCTTTAGACACCTAAGAGGATAAGCTCTAGATAGGTAAGAAATGTCTGATTATGCTTTAGATAGCCAGATATAGCATTAGGAATGCTCGACGGCAAGCTTGGAGCAGAAAGAGGAAAAGGCCATCAACCTTTGGAGTTATTTTTGAATCTTTGATCATGAAAGGCATATGCATAATTAAATATAAAAGAAACTGATTTACAAAAGGATCAGAGGTTGTTATGCCTTGTTGTAGGACTGTAAGATCAAATCAGGACAATTTCCTTCTCACCCCAGTTCCGCTTTCCCAGCTTCTTGTAACTCTGGGAGGGATAGGAGAAGGTTTAGAATCTCGGTGCCAGTATTGGTATCGGTATTGGCTCATGGTTTATAGCATTGGTATCATTAATATCAAGAATCTTGGCCATCAATATTGGCAATATTAGCTCATTTTATAAGGTTGATGCATCCTAGACTCTTGGGTACCTCAGAATTTGATATGCTATTAGCGATATATATATAAGAATTGGCTGGTATTTGAAACCTTGGATAGAAGGATGTGGAGTATACATCTTTTCCTTTAGAGGTTGGGGGAGGGAAATGACAGAGGGTCCTTGCAGCCCCGCCCCTATAGTCGTGTTTAGAAAGAGCTGGGTCAAGAAAAAAGAAATGGAGCCAGTTTTATCGGTCAACATATAACACATCTGTAAATTTTGGCCCATTAATATTCTCTCGCCTGCACAAGCGAAACACTTGAACTCAGGCCCTTTGGTGATGAATTTTATAGTGTCAGTGATCAGAGATTCTGCACAGATAACTTGTTAAAAGGTTCTCTCTTAATTCCCATTTTACCTGTATAAGCCTTCAAGAGCAAGGTACTTATTAATCTATTGCGTTATGTTAGTTTCTACAACCAATTCAGCGATGTACCCATCTGTCTAGATTCAGGCTAATGGTACAACACCCATCACGAATCTTTAATGCAACTACACCTTATGTGACCAGGACTATTGTGACCTGAATTATCTCCGGGCTTGATTGTCATAAAATGTTGAAAATATTTGCATAGACACCCCAAATGTGGAGCCATGTCGTGTGATGTGTCATACATACATTTGGGACACAGTACTTATATTTTGTATGTACTCTCTAGAATTTTATGTGTTGTTGTCTCGTGTCATGTAGTGCCCGTGTTTGCATGTCCATGTTTGTGCAATATAAGTTGGAATTGACCTATATGCAACCTTCATTTGCCCCGTCTGCTGTGGAGGACCTAAAGCACATTTCCTAGATATTCAGACCAAGCACTAACTGGATAAAGGAACCACTCTTATTTGGGCTCCTCTTAATACTTTGGTAATATGGTTCGGTACCTGTGGTATGTTTCCATATAATTAACTTAGGATTATTGAGCGGCCTAATAATGACTGCACTTATCTACCTGGTGGTGCAAGACTTTGACCATATTTGGCATAAGCTATTCTTAGTGTGGTTCCATCAACGCTAAATGTTATGGGACTTTTGGGTGTACCTTTGTGGTTATCCTTGGCCATGAATTCTATCTTGTCGCCATACTAAAATATTGGTAATGGACCTTTGGACTTGTGTGACTTGAGTCTGTCTGGATTAATGGAATCTCCTGTTATTTGACCATGAACTTTTGCTTAATGAGCAAGATATCAATGTTCTAAAGCGACTAGTCATGTAGATTAGGTGGCCTAGGACTTGCATGTTCTGCCGACACTTCAGTTAACTATATCTGGACAAGCCTTCTACCTTTTATCCATGGTTACTCTGATGAAGTCAACCTTTTCTATTTGATTTATTAAGCATCACTATTTACTCTTTCTTTCGACAAGAGCATTTTGAAGCACTCAAGGGTTCATTGAACAGTATGGTACCCTATGATTTGAAGACACGAACGCACAAGTGTTTTACTAAAACATGAATATGGCGTGTCAGAGACGGCAATTATCCAAAATCCAAACATGAGGACACGCCTAAATATGCAATTTTTTTTTTTTGAATATATGCATATTTGACTAAAGAATATATCTAGGAGGCTAATATTAATATACATAAGAACTCAATTTTGGTAAATGATCTACAAAATGGTTAATTTTTGTCAAAGGCCATATAATATACTTCATCTTATGTCTATTTTTTTAGGTAAATAAAGATTTACACATTTGTAAGTGTCAGACACACGCAACACACACAGACATGTGTCATACAGACATGCGTGTCTGTGTGTGTAGGAGACGCCAAATTTTGGATGAGAGAAGTATCCTACATATCATAAATGGTACCCAATATTAGATTTCAAGCTTACTGTTCAGACGCATTAGGCTGATTCTAACATTTGTTGTGATAAAGAAAAGGCCAGAGCAGCCAGACTCTTTGTGCATATTATGCAAATTGGAAACTATAATATAGTACAATGAGGGGTTGTCCATGCACTCTTAGTGCATTCTGAAAATGCGGATAACATTTTGATGTTCTATTGAATGAACTCTTGGGTTTATTATTGTCATAAATCAATAATTTACTAGTATCTAATATCTGCATGTTGTAGCCTAGAATTTTAAATAGGTTAAAGAATGAGAAGAAGAAGAAGAATTCAGAAGGTGAAGATAAATACCAATCAGAATCACCAAATTTATCTGAAGAAGATGGAGAGTGGGACAAGGATGACACAGATGAAAGCATTATTTATGTGAAATAAACAGCTCAGCGTCTCATCAACAAGCATTTCATAGACGGCGATGTATTTTCAAACATACATGTCAGTATTTTAAAGCTCTGACATGATTATTAAATGACATTAGTCTCATTATTCGTGAGGGGATGTATTTGACTTATTTGATGTGTATCTAGTCTTGGCACGCCACTGACTCCTTGCTCATTCCTCGTATAGGGCTCTCGATGATGTCATATAAGACTCTATTACATTCACTTTTTGATCGTTATAGTTTTAAACTAGGTACCCGCTTAAACTTTCTGAAAGGCAGTCACAAATGCTAAATTTATGTCATGTATGCATCTAACAATGTATGTAAAAACTTAGCCCAGGATCGTTTCTTGTAAAGGTTAATACATCAATCGTGTGGCAATGTCATCTTAATACTTGTTATTGTTTTGTGCAGTTTGTTCGTTACCCTTTATGGAGGTTCATGTACTGCAAACACAGGTTGGAGTAACCATTTGCAAATGTTAATTATCTTTTATTTTTCTCGTGATAGAGTTGTCAATTCTGTTTATGTTGTAAGTCTGAGGAGTAGGAAGAGCCGCTGAATGGTCTCATGTGTAACAGTGTAAGGACAGGAACAATGGTCATTTTACATGTATGAGTTACGACATATTTAGTCGTTACCAAACTGTTGTGTTGTTGCTCTGACTATTTTTGAAAATAACATGGTTCCTTTCACACGCTCTCAATATAATTACCCAAATAAGTGATCGTCTTGTTACAGATTTACATGTTTTATCAAATCTCCTCGAGTTTCTTTATGCTCTTTGTGTCAAGTTCATCTGAATTCTTTGCTGTAGATATTGTCAAAGGGTGCAAAATCGTATCACCTAGTGAAAATAAAGATCTGAGAGTCCCAGGTGCGATACAACACGCAGATGTTACAAAATAGTTTTTTCTTTCTTTTTGCATAAATTGTGCATAATCCAGTGGTGGACCCACAGTAGGGGCGAGCGGGGGCGGCCGCCCCCCACTAACATATGGTGAAGGATCGGGTTGTGACAAGCGGGTAACGGGTCGGGTTGTTAAAAAAAACTCTCCACAAAATGCCTCATTTTAATCTCTTCTCCTCTCTCTCTCTCTCTCTCTCTCTCTCTCTCTCTCTCTCTCTCTCTCTCTCTCGATCTTGAGCTCCAGTCTTAGTTGCAGATCGCCGCAGATCTCTCTCGCTGAGTCCCTCCCTTGATCTCGAGCCCAGTCGCAGCAGCAGTCCTCTCTCACAATCTCTCTCCCTCCCTCAATCTCGAAGTGACAGTTAGGGTTAGGCCTATCTGGTTGCTAATAAGTGGTCGCTGGTTTTAAATTCTACGATTCTGCGACGAGTTCTGGACGCTAGGGTTAGGGTTTTGAACTTGATTTTGTTAGGAAATTTTTGTTTGATTTCAGGATCGAATTTGGTGATTGATTTGGTTGTCGTTCTTTTTCTTCAGGAGAGGTGGGCATGAGATGGCTGACAAATCTCTTTAAGAAGATCTGACTAACTAAAAAGATATCAAATAAGTGGAGAAGGAATACCTTGGTACCTCCCTATAAGAAAAAGGATGATACCCAGAGTTGTTCAAACTATCGTGAAATAAACTCATGTGTCACACCATGAAACTTTGAGAAAGGGTAATTGAACACAGGTTAAGGCAGTCTGTTACAATATCAGAGAATCAGTTTGGGTTCATGCCGGAGCGATCGACGATAGAAGTTATTCATTTACTTCGTCAACTTATAGAACAATTTCGAGAGAGGAAGAGAAATTTTTGTACGGTCTTTATTGATTTAGAAAAAGCTTATGATAAGGTGCCAAGAGAGGTTTTATGGTGGACATTGATGAAAAAGGGAGTTTCCATCAAATATATTGACATAATTAAGGATATGTACGATGGAGTAGTGACAAATGACAGAACCTGTGGAGGTATAACAAGTGATTTTTATCTCACAATTAGATTGCATCAAGGATCTGCATTGAGTCTATTTTTATTTATCATAGTGATGGATGAGCTTACTATAACTATTTAGGACGAGATACCGTGGTGTATGCTATTTGCTGATGATATTCTTAGTCGATGAGACGAGAGCTGGAGTAAATATCAAATTGGAGTTATGGAGGCAAACTCTAAAATCTCGAGATTTTAAATTAAGTAGGGCCAAAATAGAGTATATGGAGTGTAAATTCAGTAAATAAGGAATCTGAGATTATAGTACTGTGAGACTAGATGGATAAGAAATACCGATGAGTAGTCATTTTAAGTGCTTGGGTTCTATTATCTAAAAGGACAGGGAGATCGATAGTGATGTCAACCATAGGATCCAAGCCGACTGGTTGAAATAGAGGAGCGCAACAGGAGTTTTATGTTTTATGTGTAACATTCTGTTATACCTGAAGGGAAAGTTTTATCGGACTGCTATTAGGTCAGCTTTGTTATATGGCACAGAATATTAGGCTATAAAGATATATCATGCCTAGAAGATGAGTGTAGCAGAGATACGCATACTTCGTTAGATGTGTGGTAACACGTAGAGAGATAAGGTGAGAAATGAGGATATTCGTACTAAAAAAGATGTAGCCTCTATAGAAGAGAAGGTGAGAGAAAACCGGTTACGATGATTTGATCATGTACGACGTAGACTTACAGATGCGCCAGTCCGGCGAGTAGAGCGTATCAATTTATGGCAAGTTAAAAGAGCGCAGGGGAGACCAAAGAAATCATGGTTGGATGTAATACGACAAGATATAGAGGCTAAAGGTTTTAGTGAAGGCATATTGCTCGATTGGAATGAGTGGGGAAAGATGATCCATGTGCCCGATCCGGCGTAATTCTCTTTGGTTCATGTAGCCTACCCCAAATACTTAGGACAGAATGGCTTAGTTGTTGTTGTTGTTGTACTCGTTCAGGGATCATCATAGCTGCCGGCTGATGGGGGAGATCCGTGCTCCAGCATTATTGTTCGGTAAATTTTGATTTTTTTTTAAGTTTTCTTTTTTGATTGATGATTGTATTGTTTTAATTGATCTGAAATTAATTGATTTTTTTTTATGGTTGTTGAGTGATCAGGGTTTTGTTTGGGGTTTTTCGATTGTATGGAGAGTTTTTTTTTTGTTGCCACATGTGCTCCGTGCCATTACGTTGAAACGTTTTGATCTTTTGCAATGTGATTAGATTATAGAGTGAATCTGTTACTCTTTTGCGGTTGATTTTTCTGGCTTATCGTAGAAGTTCTTCATAGTTGAAGTTGAAAAAGTTTCAGTTTTTTGCAATGGAATTAGATTATAGGACAAGGCTTACTGTGCGAATAGAGATTTTAGGTTGATTAAGCCTTGATCGGTCCTCAATTTCGTGCAATGATTTCTAATCTTTTACATTTTATTTTGTTTATTGTAGAAGTTTATTAGTCTCTTCTTATAGTGATTGTAAATGTGATTGGATTAATTATTTGTAGGAGAACAAGTTGTCCCACCAGCAGATCGACAAAAGGGCATTGGACACCTGAGGAGGCGAGTGATTAATGACCAAGTTTGTTGGCTTTAAAATTAAAAAGTTCTCCTTTATGTTATTTCTTTCTAAACTTTAAAGAAGAAACTCTTAGGATGATAATTTGATCATCTTTTATTGAGATAAAAGAAAACAGAATAATAGATGTGACCATACAAGATTAGTTTTTTAGTGTGGATATCATCAACTTTTGGTAGATGTGTTAATGTAATTGGAATACAAAATTTTGTTTTTATGACTGACACACTCTTGATATATTCATTCTATTGACTTTGGTTTGAATTTTCTTTGTTCGTTTTTGTAGATGTGTTTATTTTTTTCGTATTAATGACAGTTAATTTATTTGAAATAATTTTTTTAAAAGAAAAAGAATTGTTAATAGCAGTAATGGTGAATCGTCTTTTAATGTGGGTCATAACATTGAACACATACATGCTGGAGAGGAGGTCAATTTAGATGATCCTGGGCTAAAAAAAAATATCTTTGAATGGAATGCTAACGATAGGAAAAGAGTCCGAAGAGCATACTTGCTAAAGGGTCCTTATTAGCCTAAGGGTCATGTTTTCCTTTGGAGACAATGTGGAAGTGATAAACGGAGGTTTAGAGCTTCATGGTTCAATGAACATAATAATTGATTAGAGGACATTATAGAAAAAGATGTAACATATTGCTTTATATTATTACCTTTTTTAACCCGAGCAGGGTTATCAAGAAGATGCCAATTTATTTGATAATGAGGGGTTCATGAATTGGAAAAAGAAAGAAAAATTCAATGTACATGTTGGAGGCATAATAACATGCACAATAAATGCTTGCGAGCTTGTCAAGATCTTATGAATTATGATTAACACATAGAGTCGAGTTTGGTAACCAATCTGAAAAAGCTCGAAGTGTTTACTGTACTCGTTTGACTGCATCAGTTGATTGCATTAGGATTCTTTTACGCCAACGTTAATTTTTCGTGATCATGATGAATCAGAGAAATTCCTAAACCAAATAACTTTATAGAGCTTATAAAATTTTTTGCTGAACATAACGAAGATATCAATAAAGTTCTACTGAATAATTCTCCTGAAAACTTAAAATTAACATCACCAATAATTCAGAAAGATATTGTTAATGCTATTATAATTAAAACCACAACTGCTATTGTTAGTGATATTGGAGAAGATTTAGTTTCTATCTTAGTTGATGAGGCTTGGGATGTATCAGTAAAAGAACAAATGGGTATAACTTTGCGTTTTGTGGATAGAGAAGGGTTTGTAATTGAGCGCATTCTGGGCT
Source organism: Agave tequilana (assembly GCA_038442645.1). NCBI lineage: Eukaryota > Viridiplantae > Streptophyta > Magnoliopsida > Asparagales > Asparagaceae > Agave > Agave tequilana. Next base: position 77,356 of record JAVJIF010005996.1, read on the forward strand.
TGAACATGTCACCGATACTATTTCTTTACTATTGAGTCACTTTTTTCTAGACATAGGCTCAGTATGTCAAACTTGCGTGGACAAGAATATGATAAAGCTAGTAATATGTAAGGAGAATTCAACGGTCCCAAAAGTTTGATTTTAAAGGAGAATGAAAATGCTTCCTATGTTCATTGTTTTGCTCATCAACTCCAATTGACACTTGTAGGTTGCTAAAAATCATAAGAAGATGTGTTCACTTTTAATATGGTTACAATTTTATCAAATGTTGTTGGAGGGTAATGCAAATGTAGGGACATTCTTCGAGAAAAATAATTTGAAAAATTGTTAAAGGAATTTGTAAAGGAGAAATTATCACTGGGAGAGGTTTGAATCAATAAAGAGCATTAAAGAGACTGGAGAGACACGATGGAGTTCTTATTTCAACACACTTGTGAGCTTGATACATTTATTCTCCTCCGTGATCGACGTGCTTGAGGTTATTGCAAAGGATGGAGTGCTTTCAATAAAAAAGGCGCAAGTAACTGATTTATTGGATGCAACACAGTGTTTTGAATTCGCATTTCACTAGACTTAATGAAAATAGTTTTGAAAATTACAAATGATTTATCTAAAGCATTCAGAGAAAAGATCAAGACATAGTGAATAACATAAATCTTGTTAAAATTTTCAAGCAGAATTTGCAGAAGATGAGAGATGAAGGTTGAGAATCTCTTTTGGGCAAAATTTCTTTATTTTGTGAGAAACATTATATAATCATCACAAATATGTCAGACTTATTTGTTATTCGAGGGAGATCTCGTTGCAATGTTGAAGAAAGTATGAACTTTCATCATTATCGCGTTGAAATATTTTATGCGGTAATAGATATGCAACTTCAAGAGTTGAATAATTGTTTAATAAAGTGAACACCGAGTTATTATTGTGTATGCCTTGTCTAAGTCTAACTGATTCATTCTCCGCCTTTGAGAAGAGAGAGTTGATTCACTTTGCAAAGTTTTATACATTAGACTTTTCTCCAATCGAGCTAGCCGCACTTGATTTTCAACTTGATAGTTCTTGATTCAATTTTCGCTCCAACAAGTAGTTTTTTGAAACTAAAGGATTACTGAGCTTGTTAAAAAACCTGGTTCATCTGAAAAATGATAAAACATATAATTTGATATATTTGCTCATGAAGTTGATATTACTTTTACTTGTTGCAACTGCAACCGTCGAATGAGTGTTCTCTACAGTGAAGTTTATTAAGAATTCACTACGTAATAGAATAGATGATAAGTTGATGAGCGATTGCTTGGTGATATATATTGAAAAAAACATATTTGACAGCATTAACAATGGATCCATTATTCACGGTTTCAGTATATGGCATCTCGAAGAGGAGTATTGTAATTTAGGGTGATTACTCCTCTATCTTTTTTTGTAATATCGAAACTCAGATTATGTTGTTCAGTCTTATAATTTTTCAATTTTAAATCATAATCTCCCCGTCCCAAAATCCGTACGCCACTAGATATTCAAAACCAATAATTCTTTCAACTAAGAATCTAAGCACCAAGAAAAATCAAGAACACAAAAGTATAAGAAAATATCAGTCTGAAAATAAACACATGCGAGAAAATTTAGACAAGTGGTGAATTACATACCCTTGCAAGCTCCGCCGCCGACTAGTCCGACTCCTCCCCTGTCTGTACTATGTCCTCTCGCAATGTTGATATTGATAGGTCCAGCGAGTAGTGCCCTGGCACTGAACGGAAAATTGTGGTTGGATTTGGGAGCAGCATTGACGGCGACGGTGACAGGGGACCAAGACGAAGACGAAGACGTCGACGACGATGATGGGTTGCCATCGTTGTTGATGATGAGATTGTTTGTGGGTTTGAATAATGGGCTCCTCTTGTAATCAGCATCAAGGGTTTGGGCTCGAGAGCAGGCGACCGTTTGGTCCTGTGGAGCAAGTGCCGGAACACAGAGGGAGCGAAGATGAAGATGTTGGAGAGAAGCAGTAGTACGGCGAGCTGAGGACAGAAACGCCGACATCACCGCCTGAATTTTTTTTTGTCTCCCGGCAGCTCAAACCCTGCTTGATGTTCAAGAAATCCTTTGGGCTGAAACTAGGCCATCATATTGGATTTGGTTTATGTGTGTTGAAATTCTTATAATAAGAAGATCAAATTCTTATAATAATAAGAAATCCTTTGGGCTGAAACTAGGCCATCATATTGGGATTTGGTTTATGTGTGTTGAAAATCCTTTGGGCTCAAACCCTGCTTGATGTTCAAGAAAGTCACACACATACAGTAAGAAGATCAATCTCATGATGACACGTAAATTAAAATTCTTATAATATGTGTGTGAGGCTCACGAATATAACATATTATAAGAAGATTAATACACGTGTCAATGCGTGATTGGTCCTCTTATATATGTGTGTGGCTCACACACATGAACCGAACCCGTCATATTGACCTTTTCTTGTTTTCCATTTTTTTCACAAAATGGTTTTTATTGGGCCTTAGCCATGGGCCTGACCTTGTCTGTTTCGTTAATATGAATCTAGTCTGGGCCAGAATAATCAATTAAATAATTACTTGAAGAAAGGGTTTCGTATAGAAAAAGCACAAAATTAATAGAAAAAAGGAGGGAAAATAAGTTGATAAATAAAAAGAAAGAAAATTAACTGGCATCTAGTGGTGCCAGGAATACTCGACACGTGTCCTTAAGCAGATGCTCACGTATTCGGACAAAGCTCCCTCGATCCGACGGTCCAGATTAAACTGATCCAAAAGGGCGAGGGGTCGCGAATAAAAAACCGAGAAACCTCTAATCTGGTAAAAATAAAAGAGAAAACCGCAGCTCGGATAAAAGAAGAAAACGCGAAAGGGAAAGGAGCAGCGAAACCCTAATTTCTTTGATTCAACCCCAAATTCAGAGGTCCGTATGTTTAACATTGTAGATCAATTTCCTGTTAGATCTTTAGAATTTTATTAGTGGTTCATTCCGATTTCGTCTCTCGTCTCAGTTTAGATCGTTTAGATTCGAGAAAGCGGATCGATTCTTTTACTTTATCTTTCTAATCTGTTTCTCTGTTGCGTAGATCAATGATTGGTGTTTCTTATGGTTTAAGATCTTTCATTGTTTTTATATAAATTTGAATAAAAAGGTGACGGAAAAATTAGATTTTGTACTTTATGATTAAATCATAGATTGGATTTATTTTTCCGGTGCGCCCAAAAATGTGCCTTTATTTTCTATGCCTTTTTGGAATATTTGAAATTTCTGCTCCTTAGCAATGTTATGACAAAAACATAAATTTTGATATATTTCTCAGACTTGATTTTTTTTGGAAACCTTTTATATAAACAGATTAATTTACAGTAATTTTCAGATCGAACAATTAGATGTAATTAATTATTTGGGATATGTGTTTGCATTCTCATATGTTATGTAAATCTGAATGTGAATCCGTCGATGTGCATAGGTAACTTGCCTGCTTCATGGTTTTTTCTGGAAGTGGGATAAGGGTGTTTAGTTTTGAAGGACGGTAGATCAAACTGTAATTTGGGATTAAAAATTAATTTTGCTATCACTCTTTGGGCGCATTGCCGTTTCATGGAGGTGATTGGCGTCTTAATTTGATGATGTAGAGTAGTTGAAGAAATGTGGTCATAAGATATGCTAATGAGATCATCATAATGTGGGATAGTGATGTTTAATTTTGGAGGATGTTATATCAAATTGAAGTACGTGGTAAAAATTTAAATTTGCTGTCACTCTCTGGGTGCCTTGCTGTGTTACGGAGGTGATCATGATTCTTAAACAATGAAGTAGAGTAGTGAAGAAATGGGTTTTAAAGTTAATGGGGTTATGGGGAGGGATTTGTTATTGTCATGGAATGGAGAATGTGGTATTTTTGTTTGGTGCAACCTTTGTTGTTGTGTTGGAATTACGGTCTTTTCTTTTGATGGACGATGTTGGTGGCCTGATGTGGACTCACGGAGGTGGCTTTGGATGCGTGGTTCTGTTGTGGACAGGAAGGTGTTGTTGGTGGTTGTAGTAGTGGTGGTTGTTTTGTGGGTGGTGTTGCAGATTGGTTGAAGCCAGTATCATTGAGGACGAAGGTCTGAAGATGAGTGACAGTAGCCGCAGCCCTTCAAGGGATCGCAAGATTCGTAGAGAACGTGAGTCCTTCCGCGATGCTCCATACAGAAGGGATGAACGCCGGGTATCAAGGTCTAATTGCTTCTACCTTTTTTATGTTTTTCCTTTCTGATTTTTTAGCTAGAAAATATGTTTTCTGATTTTTTTTTCTTGATACATTTAACTTTGCATTCTATACACCATTGAGAATATGGCCTCTGCATGATTGATTATATGTCAGAATGTGAATCATTATTACTTCTATTCATTGTTTTTATATTTTGCATGATCTACATTCCAATTACTTGTAAATTATTATCTAGGCGCATGAGTACATTTTATGTTATGTAGATTGTTTCTCAATCTGTCTACGTGATAAGCGATAATACATTTAGTATGCATCATTTGCTTGGTGTCTTGTGTTTGCTCTTTTAAATTATGTCTGCCCAATTATTTTAAAAATTCATTCCTGTCCAATTTATTACCTTATGCTAATATGAGATTCTGCTTCATCTCAAATGTTGTTTCTTTTAAGTGTTCTGCAATCTATTGGCCCTTTTGTTCATCTGGATCATGCCAACCCAAATTGCATGATTGACCTTTATCGTGGACTATCAAATATACCGTTGTTTGCCTTCTGTTGCCCAATGCTGTCTACATAACTCCTTGTTTGTATTAAGAAAATTGTAACTCTTCCCCCGAAAGTAACTTTTGTAGTGCCAAACATCCTATCTATGTCTTAGAGGAGCTTATTTAAGACATATATGAGGGTTTGTAAAAGAAATTTCATGATATATCATGTTTTTTCGCCTTGTTCTCTTTTGGTGACTTCCACAGAAAATTGGATCAATATACCAGTACTCGCTTTTGATCTCATGATGAAAATGGATTCCATTAGTGATATTGCTTGATTCAGGGTGGATTAGGAAAATAACTATTACCTTGCCAGTGTAGTGGCATTTTAGGCATTTTGCCTCTGTTGTACTGTGATGATGAGCTACTAGACAAATGGATTCTTCCATTCATCAAAATTCTACTATTTTATTCAATTTGGACCTTGAAGTGAACTATTTTGCATGTTCTTTATATGGTGTGTGCACCTTGTAAAAGTTCACGATTGTTGATTACAATATTTTCATTAAAGTAGTTTATTATTAAATCCAGTGAGACAAGGATTGACAAATAATCTTGATAATTATATTAGTTACAAGCAAATGACATATAACCATTATGTTCTAATAGGCTAGTAGTACAAATTCAGTTACTGGCACTGCTATATTTGAAGTGATACTTTTCCTTAACCAATTATTGTGGAAAATATAAACAAATTGTTGATTTTAGTATTTTCTTCACAGTATTTAGGTTACCGGTGATATTATCACAAGAGAGGAATATATGTAACTCTGTGCAAGTTGTAAAATGCTTGGAAACAAATATTCGCCCATGAGTTACTCTACATAAAATTGTCCTGTCCTCGAAAAGTTGATATCTGGCATCTGGGGGAGGGTGGGAGATCTGATATATAAAATTTGTGCTTATTGCTTATTTCTGACAGCTAACAAGGGAGGGCGGGAGGGAGATCTGATATATGAGTTTTGTGCCTACTATTTATTTATGTCATGTCATCTGACATTAATACCGAGCCACCTTGTATGCTTTCACCATTATCCATCTGGATACTACTAGAGAGAGAGAGAGAGAGAGAGGAGAGAGAGAGATTACAATTGATTTTTACCCTTAGGGAAGTGTTCTATTTCAAAATTAATTGTACTTAGTAATCTATATTGATTATTTCTTTTCCTCCGTGAATAATGGCTGCCTGATATTTGTCTCTAGAGGCTAATGAAGGTGCATGCCACCATAAAGGGCATATATATGTCCCCAAGGTGGCCTAGTGACAAGTCATTGAGTTTGCTTCCCAAGTGGCTTGGGTTCAAGGCCTCTGGGGGACATATTTTGCCCCCGGGTTTTGGCTCGCGATGTACCTTGTTTCGTGATGGAAAACTCGCAGGACGGGGCTACAGGACCTGTTGGATTAGTCGGGGTCACACTCGTCTGTGTTGTGGGCCCCGGATACTCTAACGGATATATATAATATATATATATATATATATATATATATATATATATAGAGAGAGAGAGAGAGAGAGAGAGAGAGAGAGACTTGTGTCCTTCCAAAAGGATTTGAATCCGAATCCTTCCCACTCAAATTCAACCCTCCGATATTCGAATCAAGATCCACTTCGTTGAAGTTGATCTATATTATTTCAAGTATCTATAAACAAAAAATCAAGTGTTTTGAATACTTTTTTGCCTATCTATCAAGCGGCGCAAAATGGACGGCCAAAAGTAGTGAGTTGATTAGATTTATGTATTTAGACATACAAATTCTCGATCCGGCCATTTGATTATGATCTAGACATTTAAAAGCTCCTACAAACCAATTTTTGTTAGGTTCCAAATGTTCTGCACCGTTAAACTAACCAACTCATTATTTATGCCGTCTGTTTTTTTTCTTACTTGATGGATGGGCAAAAAGTATTTAAAACACTTGATTTTTGGTTTATAGATACTTGAAATAATATAGATCAACTTCAATGGAGTGGATTTTATATTTGAATATTAGAGGGTTGAATTTGAGTGGGAAGGATTCGGGCTCAAATCCTTTTGGAAGACACAAGTCTCTCTCTCTCTCTCTACATATACACACACACATATATGGTGGGGGGGGGACGCTTAACAGGAAAGAAGAAGAAAACAACACTTTTTATTTATTACAAAATATTTTACAGAGGTACAATAAACAATTTACAATAGGGCAGAAGGGGAGAATACAAAGGATGCAGTAGCAGAAGAGAGTAGAGGAAGGAGATGCCCTTTTGAACCGACTCTGTCCTCCTTATGTAGGGGTTAGGGACTTAGGGGGCCTTAACAATAGCGAGTGTAGAATATTTGAAAGTTAACAAAATTTGAAACCAAAAAAAAAATTTGGTGTGTGAGGGTTTTTAAATGTTTAAATTATGATCAAATGGCGGATCGAGAATTTATATGTCTAAAGTCATAGATCTAAGTAAAACACTATTTTCGGCCGTTCATTTTGCACCTACTTGATGAAATGGCAAAAAATATTTAAAACACTTGATTTCTGGCATACACATACTTTAAATAATGTAGATCAATTTCAATAGAGTAGATCTTGTATTTGAATGTCGTAGCATTGTATTTAAGTGGGAAGGATTTGTGTCCGAATCCTTTTGGAATGACACGAGTCTCTCTCTCTCTCTCTCTCTCTCTCTCTCTCTCTGTGTGTGTGTGTGTGTGTGTTTGAAATACGTCAGGGTATCCGGGGCTTACAACGCGGACAACGAGTGTGACTTTCGACTAATCGCGAGTCGAAGCCCGGGGCGAAATATGTCCACCAAGGACATTGAACTCAAGCCACCTGGGGAGCAAACACAATGACTGGCCAGTAGGTCACCTTGGGGGGACACACACACACACACACATATGTGTGCCCTATTTTCTTGGTAAAGGCGATGACCTTATAAATGTTGTACAATGGTTGGCCTTTAAAGTGGTTATCCGGAAAGAGAAACATGACATATTTCATAAGTGGAGGTTATACTTGTTTTATTTTGTATTTTGGTTGTCATTTGATGTTTTGGAATATGATTTTTCTTTATGGCATATTTCATACCTATGTATGGCCTTATAATTTATATTAGAGGAACCAATATTGTATATTGAAATAAATTTGGTTTTTGAGTAACAATAAGGATTTCTTTCATAACTAGTGTTGTCTCAGTGGAATGCTAAGATAACTCAATTCTGTTTTGCAGGCGACCTGATTTGTGCAAGAACTGTAAGCGACCAGGACATTATGCTAGAGAATGCCCCAATGTGGCTGTCTGCAACAATTGTGGGCTTCCTGGGTAAATATTCACCCTACTTTCATGCATGAACAGTCTTTACTTCCATCTTTATGTGTTATTTTCTTGGCTAAACCTATATATGTTTCTCATGGTACCACATTAGGTTTCCTCAACCCTTAGGTCCAAAACTTGGCTCATTTGAGCTGAATTTTGAGGCATCCCCCCCCCCCCCCCCCCCCCCCCCCCCCCCCCCCACCCTCCTACTCAATGGTCGGACTTTTACAAAGATCCTCGTACGAAGTATTATGTCTCTCTATGGGGGTCCCCAGGACAGAGTCTTGGATCTCTTTCGGATCTAAGTAGGCCTATATTCTGAATGCATTATGTTGTTTTTTGGACTCTCTAGTTGCTTAAAGTATACAAGGGTCTATAGTCCTATGCGTGGTAGCTCAACACTTTTTTTGCTTGACCTTGATCTTCTGTATGTGCTCGTGTGTTCCTGCAAGTTGAATACCTTCGTGGCATTCTATGTTGTTGGGATGGATCAAATTTTGAAATTCCATCAGATTTCTCTACAGGGACATTTGATTGATTGATTATATTTTTATCTTGAGCAGGCACATTGCAGCAGAATGCACCACTAAAGCCCTTTGCTGGAACTGCAAGGAACCTGGCCACTTGGCCAGCAAATGCCCCAATGAGGGCATCTGCCACACCTGTGGCAAGGCTGGCCACCTTGCAAAGGACTGTGCAACTCCCCAACTGCCTCCTGGCGACATGAGACTCTGCAACAACTGCTACAAGCAAGGCCACATCGCTGTTGACTGTACCAATGAGAAGGCTTGCAACAACTGCAGGAAGACCGGCCACTTGGCTCGCGACTGCCCCAACGAACCCGTTTGCAACCTGTGCAACATCTCTGGTCATGTAGCCAGGCAGTGCCCCAAGGCTGATGTTCTGGGAGAAAGGGGTGGCAGTGGGTATTACCGCGGAGGTGGAGGTGGAGGTGGTGCATATCGGGACATTATCTGCCGGAGCTGTCACCAAATGGGCCACATGAGCAGGGACTGTATGGGCCCGCTCATGATCTGCCACAACTGCGGTGGTCGTGGTCACCTGGCGTATGAGTGCCCATCTGGAAGGTTCATGGATCGCGGTCATCGAAGGTACTGATGATGGATGGCTGCTCAGCATCTTTGATCAAACCTATTATTGGCTTCTGATTTTATATTTGAGCAGTTGGATTTAGATGATCAGAGGGTTAATTTTCTATTTATTCGGGACAAGCATGTTGAACTAGTTTTAAAGCACTTTTGGGTAATTCTGTTTTGGTGACTGAATATTTGCTTCGAGACATGTATTTGGATATTTCTGTTTTGGCTATTTGCTTTTTGCAAGCGGTTGCTTTGTGGCTCGTCTTTGTGCCATCACTGGAACTGTGTATCTTGCAGCTTCGTTTGGTTTTCAATTGCCTGAGTGTTTTACTATGTTCCGTTCATTTTCTGTTTTGTTCTGGTTGAAATTTTGTTGCGGGTTTTTGCGGGTATAATAAAGGTGGCGGGCCAGCAGATGGGTTGCGGGTTTTTGCGGATATGGTTTGGTCGGGTGTGAAGCCGGACCGGTACACTTTTCTGTGCCTGATGTCTATTTGCTCGACGTTGGGTGATTTGTCGAGGGGGAAGGCGGTTCACGTTTTGGCTTTGAATAACGTGGGAGTTGATGAGTTTGGGATCCTTTGAAGATAGCTCTTGTTGATATGTACACGAAGCTTGGGGCGGTGGCGATGGCTGACTGAGTTTTTGGTGCTACGGTTGCTTGCAAAAGTAGCGCGGCATGGAGTTGCATGGCCTCGGGTTGTGGCAAGGGTGGGGAGGTTGAGATTGCTCGTAGTCTGTTTGAGGAGATGCTCGATGATCAGTGGGTATTCGAGAGGAGGCACTGGAGCTGTACGAAGATATGGAGAGGGAAGGAATAAAACCTGGTGAGGTTACCTTGATTGCCGTTCTCTCAGCGTGTGCACACTTGGGCCGTCTTGATTTGGGCAAAAGGCTTCGCCGTGATGTAGAAGATGCTGTTCTCAGTCTAAATAACTCCAGGCTTTGCACTGCCATTGTCGATATGTATGCCAAGTGGGGTGCACAGGAACTGCTTTGAAAATATTTGATAAAGTTGCAAGAAACTGAAAACAGCAGCTCTGTTCAGTTCTATGGTATCTGGTCTCGCGCAACATGGACTTGGTGAGAGAGCAATGGCTGTCCTCGAAGAAATGGAAGCTTTGGGGCTGCGTCCTGACGATGTTACTTTTGTGGCAGTGTTATGTGCTTGCAGTATTGTTTGCTCGAGGAGGGCAAGGAAATTTTCGATTCGATGGTAAAGAAGTATGGCATACATCCTCAAGCTGAGCACTATGGCTGCATGGTTTGATCTCTTTATAGAGGATCTATTTCCTGCTTTCAAAAAAAAAAAAAAGAACTGAACCATCTTCTTCTTTTCTGAAATTTCTTTAAGCTCTTCAGATCTTCCCTGCATCTTTCAGATCTTCCCTGCATCTTTGGAGGAAACAAAGCCGAGCTGTTCGAGGGCCTGTGCATTGCGAGTGCACGCTTGCAAAACCAGCGATCGTTGAATCCTGGATGGTAGGTCGCCATCAACCTGCTGCACCGAGACAATTTTTCAGAGGGGCGCGATCTACTCTTAAAGACAGTACTCCGCACGTCTTGATCAAAATAGAAAAGTTCTTTCCTTTCTTAAAAATTTAATTTAAATAACTTAACAATATTTTGAACATATTTTTTACAACACACAGCAGCATGGAGATAGTTGGCATTTGCAGGAATCAAGCGCATACTGATTTCCTTCAGATATGAGTGGATGGCTCTGTTTCTGGGGGCAAAGCCCATAACATCTGTCTTGTCAAGTGAATTGGGTATTGTATCCTAAGCATAGAATTTCCATTGAGTCTATCTGCACCACGACAGGGAAATCACTGTCTTAAAGATAGTATTTTTCCTACGCCTTGTCTAATAATATATATTTGTATATTTATTCGTTTGAAATCTCATTCTGATTATTGTCTAACTAATTAATTTTGCTATTACTCGGAAGAGAATAAACTCTTGCAGGTCTATAGTGGGGATAAAAAGAGAGAATCTTGGAGGCCATTGCAATTAGAGAATCTGTTGTTCATTGATTTGCAAGAAAAACGGAAGACTAACTCGGAAGAAAAGAGAAAATTGAGATAGAGAGATCAGGTTCTTGATAAATTTTATTTTGTACATTAAACCTGCACGCTACTTTCATTTTTTGGGTCCTTTTCTTGAATAAATACGATTCAGGTGATGAATGATTGTGGTTTATGTATATGTACTGAAATGTACTTTTTGGAGATTTTTTTTTCAGGCAAAAATCTTGAATCATGAGAAAGTTCTTAGGCTATTAATGCAAATTCGACGAGCGAAAGCGAGGAGAAGGTTTTCTCTGTGAGTCTTCAGGGAAAGTTGTCTGTCTGTTCGTCTATTCTCTTCTCTTCTTTGTTTCAGAGAGAGATGACCCCTCCTCCCTCCTCCGGCAAATTCCTAACACCCCTTCGCCACCGCCGGCGGCGGCGGTAGTATTATCTTTTCAAAGACTTTTGGTATCAAATATTATTTTCATTTTTGTCTCGCTTAATCTATAGGTCTAATTTCGGTTCATTTTTCTTAGATATTTAAAAGACATTTGAAATTCATACATTTATGGAAATTGACTTACATGGTTAAAAAAAGTGTACAGTTGTCTATTGCGAAAATTTTCAGATTCATATTATGTTTTTTTTTTTTATTCGAAATGGTAAAAAGTTATTGCCATCCTTAAACGGGTAAAAAAGAAAAATTATTTAATATTGTCCATATTAGTTGGGTATAAAAATCTCCAAGAAGTTTTGTATTTTTGGTTTTGTTTTTCCCCATTAAAATTGCAAAGAATCATCATCCCGCAGTCAAAAGGATATTCTTCACTTGTTCCAAGCCAACCAAAACCAAACCCTCTCTCTCTCTGTCTCGCTCGATCCCCTCTCATCTGTGCCCAAAGCTAATATCTTGAACGAACTCAAGCCCTTGAGTCGCCTCTCCTTCCCATCGAGAATCGATCTCTCACAGTGAGAGATTGATGGAGATTGACAAAGCTATCAGGGAGAGCAGCGATCGGAGGCTTCAGACGAAGTACAAGAACGCCACCTATGTGATCGAAAGGGCCTTTGCTCTCTATGAGTATGCTCCTCACGTTCCTCTGATTTTGAGCAGTCTAGCTTTTCGCCATCTGGGTCCTTCTCTTTCTTTCGACATTCCAACTGGGTCGTTTCAGATTGCCTTTTTTTTTTTTTTTTTTTTTTGTGGTTTTTGAGTTTTTCTGGCGATTTAGTGAGTTATATCAACTGGCTTTTGTTATTTTTTCCCAAAATTAATCCAACTTGATTTATTGTCTGTCCCCAGGTTTGAGCAGGTTGCCTTCAGCTTTAATGGCGGAAAGGATTCCACTGTAATTGTTTCTGCTTTATTTGAAATTCTGGTTACTTTTGATTCCAATTATTTCAGATGTAATGCAATTGGTCCTGCAGGTTTTGCTGCACTTGCTGCGGGCGGGACATTTTTTGCATAAAGAGAAAATGAAGCGATCCAATAGGAACCAAATGGATTGCACACTGGAGTGTCCAATAAGGACTATATATTTCGAGAGCCCTTCTGCATTTCCTGAGATCAACTCATTCACTTATGAAACTGCGTCTAAGTAAGAATGATTTTTCATTTTTGTAACACGGAAATCTGTTCTTTATAATTTATTGGAATGAAACTCTTGCCAGATACGACTTGCGATTGGAAATTATTCGCCTTGATTTTAAGTCTGGCCTGGAGAATCTAATGAAGGAGAAACCTACGAAAGCTATTTTTCTTGGTACCCGAATTGGTGATCCCAATGCGGTATGTTTTCTAGAATCATTTTCCTTCGCTAGAAGGATTATGCTTAGTCCTTGACATTTTAAGGGTGTTTCTATATTATTGTATCTTGTTCATCTTGCAGGTTGGGCAAGAACAGTTCTCCCCTAGCTCACCGGGATGGCCCCCTTTCATGAGGGTGAATCCTATCTTGGATTGGTCATACAGGTTTTCCTTTGTTATGTTTGTATATTTTGTTTACTGCTAACGTTGGTCCATTGCGTGGTCTCATTACGACAAAAACTTATAATGCCATCAACTTTTCTTGTAGGGATGTGTGGGCTTTCTTATTAAACTGCAAGGTTCAGTACTGCAACTTATATGATAAGGGGTAATACATTGAAGTATCTTGTCTATCCGCCTTCTGTCTTTGTCTTTTTATCATTTGTAACAAAATTAATAGAATTCAAACTATATAATAGGTATGGTTTAAAATATCGGTATGCGTATTGGTATTGATCAAGGGTTTTTAAGATTAATATCATGGTCAATACCAGCAATATCGGCCATACTTGCAATACGAGGTGCGGTATTAGCCGATATTATAAAGTTAATATTGTATCAGGTACCTCAAACCTGATACGACATTGATGATATATCTCGGAATCGACCGATATTTGAAACCATGATAATAGAATTAAGATAACATTAGACTAAGTGTCTGACACATATTGATGGAGTATCCAAGAAGTTTCATGTTGGATGTGTGCTTTGCACAGATACAGCTTCATGATAAAAGTGTACGAAATTGGAGTATCACATATGATCAACTATTTGCATGTCGTTTTGCTCAATAAGCCAAATATTTTGAAAGTTATCTAAAGTTGCATGATTAAGAAAAAGAACTCTTGAGCTTAATCTACATAAAGGAATGTAAATTTTCTGACCTACCAACTGGCCAACTGGGTTCTATGGCAATCTCTTCTCTTGCACATATTAGGAACATGGTCTCAATTACTCATGAGAACATTTAAAGCCTTCTCAATATGGAGATGTGCTCCATGGTTGAGCCTTATTTAATGGGAAAATTCTTAATGACTATAATGGTGGGGGTAGTGGCAAAAATTACACTCTCTCCATGATTGAATTTATAACCTATATTGCTTGGGAGCTAATACTTTCTTTTTGTAGGTATACTTCCATTGGAAGCATATATGATACCATCCCAAATGCATTACTAAGCATTTCCGACAACAAAGAAAGTTTCAAGCCTGCGTATCTACTGTGTGATGGAAGGCTAGAAAGAGCTGGAAGAGCAAAGAAGTTTGCTCCAAAATGTGAAAATACTCTAAGCAATGGCCTCAACAATGTTGATCCACATCACGGCAGTTCATTATCAGCATCGATCATCACTGTTGGTGATGAGATTTTGTAAGTAATTTTCTTGGGTTATGCATAATGAATTATAAGGAATCACATTTGAGTTGATCCTTTCTTGGATTGGTTGAACTGTTGTCAATTGCATGCTTGCTAACTATCCTTTTTGGTGTTACATATCGCTTGACGATTTCATTACTTTGAATTCATTACTATTACACGTTCGGGTGGGAGTGGGTGGATGGCTTCCTTCAAAAGAAATCCCTAATTCTCCGGTTTGAGTATCTATATTTATATATCCTTTCTAAGGTCATACTCTATACAAATATCTCAAATTTTAGCTGCTTCTTACCTACTACTAATGTTATAAAATATTTTTGGCATTTAATCTATTTGGAATAATTACATATAGATATTTTTTTTCAGCATAGTTGTATATTTTCTTTTATTTACATAATTGTCACGTGAACTTAATTTGGATCTTTCCATTTCTTATTTGCAGGTGTGGCACAGTTGAGGATACAATGGGAGCAATGTTATGCAAAAAGCTTTCTAGCATAGGTTGGCTGGTTTCCCGCATTACAGTTGTTAGGAATGAAGTAAGACACCATGGGGACCTACCCAAATCTTCTTTAACTCTATGCTAAACCTTAGGGGTACTGGACTGTGTTATTATCTTGTGACTCTTGTTCCTTTGTTTGCTCATATAATATTATCGAGTAGCAAGTTTTCTGAAGTTCCTATACAGCCATATAAGATGTTTTTCTGAAATGCAGATTGATTCTGTGGCTGAAGAAATCGAACGCCAGAAGTCTACAGATGACATGGTGAATATTCTGTTATGGCTCCATGGGTATCATAGTAACCACAACGTGGTTTATTTTCATAATTCAACCTTGAATTTGTCTTTGTAGATCTTCTTGTTTGGAGGAGTTGGACCTTTGCATTCTGATATTTCAGTAGCAGGGGTTGCAAAAGCCTTTGGAGTTCGTCTGGTATGTACATCTCAATGTTTTCTGTGCATGCATAATTCTGCATACCATAGAAAGTGTGTTTTGGCTTTTGGGTTCATATATTTAAATCTTTGCTTTATGTCATCTTCTATCTATCCATTTCAGAACATATTATGAACAATGAAGTACACATACTTTTATCTTCCTTGAGATTACATTACCATTCCAAGTTTCCAGAAGAACTATAATACTTATGCTTCTTCTCTAGGGTAAATTGATTCTATCAGATGTGATATAAACTCTTCACTGCAGGTTGATGCAAAAGAAGGCTCTAGCTCTGTTACTAGACAATGATGCCTGATAGATTTGATGTATACGGGGGATCACAATCACCTACAATTCAAGAAAGGGAAATTAGGGTTTAAAAAAAAGATAAGAAACTGGATAGATTTTGGGCTTCACACTCCTTGCGATCGATCTTTACACTCACACCAGATTGGGCTTCACACCCCTTACACCAACCTCAAGATCACAAGATCCCAAGAAATTTAACTGAAAATTTTCATCATTCATTCAATACTAATAAGAAAAGTCTTGAGGCCTATTTATAGGCTACCAAAATCCAGTCTCAGAATATAACCGATGTACTAAATTTTCAAATAAAAAATAACTAAATTCAAAATAAATTGAAGCATAACAATACATTAGTAAACAGAGTGATGTCCTCATCATTTCTCTTGTGATGGGAAAAATTCGACCGTATGGAGTGTGGGCTTCCCACAAGAAAGTGTGGGCCCCCACCAAGAAGCATCTCAATCACGTCATGGTGGTGGTCAGGGAGCTGTTTGTTGTGCATCAAGTCCGAACCAAGGTGGTGCAGGTGGGGACTGGTCTCGGTGACGGATTAGCTGCAGTCGATAATAGAACTAAAAAGGCACATGCAGTAGAAAGAGTCGAATTTGCTCTACTGAAAATTGAACTGGTATCAGATCTCATGGGAAATTCAACTCATCAGTATTAGAAGTAATTCTCCTCAGGACTCTAAGAGAACATGTACGTCAAGCATGGGATTGTCTCACAGTTCTGAGAGGGAACCTCTCAGAGTGAATCGTAACCATTATCACATTTTTAACTGCAAATTTTTGCAAAATACTATATGCTTGTACAATAAATTTGTAGTCATCATTGCAAATTGTTATCTGTTTGTGGGTCTCATCATGCATTCAGGCAAATGCAATGCAACCTCTCTAGGTAAAACGCTCCTAGAAATAAGACAAATATATGAGCTTCTTAGGAGGACGCACATTAGATACAGCTAACAATGTAACATCACTAGGACGAACAAAAATATGACGAGAGTCAGGAAATATCTCCAAACACACTAAAAGAAGAAATACTCGGAGTAATTTGATGAAACATAATAAAGAATTCTATTAACTCACTAGAAGATGAAAAGTAAAGAGTAACCACATAAGCACAATCTGCACAAGAGAACTCATATGTCTTATTAGATGTAACTACGTTAGTATCAATTGTCCTTGCTCAATTCTGTCCTCTATCATCAGTATGGCAAGTGAATACCTAGTAACATGTATGGGCATACTAGACTCCACTAATATATGCTCAAAATTACTGCTATTATCTTCTGAAACGTTGATATCATCAGGTATGGGTGTACTAGACTCAATTGCTGCATCCTGAACATTACTAATACTCTTCTCAGGAGCATGAATTTCATCAAGTGTGGGTGTACTAGATTTATTAACTCTTCACTAACATCACCAGTAACCTCAGAAGAAATGCAGACATCCTTGATAATCCTCGAATTATCAATATCATCAATACGCACAATATTACTATGTACTCTTCAAGGAGCACTTGTAACTATAATGTCCAAATTCTTCACAGTTAGCGTACTTGATCGAGAGGCACTCATAAACATAGCGTCCATACCCTTACACGGAGAACATCACCCTCTGATTTTGAAAGTGACAATTCTAGTTCTAAAGTCAAAAGAAACATCTCTTTGACAGACTTCATGTCATGTAAGATCAACTCTTTTTTGAAATCAGGTCTCAAATCGTTATAAAGCATATATTTAGTAGGAAGATGGTTTATCTGAAAGTCACATTCAAATACAAACTTCTCAAATTTAAGATTATACTCGGTAACAGACAAGTCTCCCTGACATAGGTAAAAACAACTCTTTAAAAACTTGAGATCTAGAGGGAACAAATTTTTTCTTAAGCTTTTTCTTCATTTCATCCCACGTCTATATAGGTCTGACGTATATTCTTTCTAGTTGTCTTTTTACAATAGTCCAATAATCTAGAACTGCATATTTTAGTTTTAACTTAGCAAACCAGTCGCGCTTCAGAAAGTTCATACAAATCAAAATAGTAGTTTAGGTACACTATCCAATCACAAAATTCACGAGGGTCATAATCGAGAGGCGTTACGTTGTTTTTTTGTTGGACTTCTTCTCTTCTAACAACATGCCACTCATAGTACTTACACTCTCTACTGTGATGTTGAGACTCCCTGTTACTCAATAGCATGCCAATCATAATAATTTCATTTTCTAGTGTGATATTGTGAATCTGTGTTTTGTGATTTTAGGGGATGCCAAAATCTCATGCTATACTCAGATATACCTACAACTTATCTTAGGATAGAATGCAATGCAAAAGAATACATATAAGCGGATGATTATGCAAAGTTTCTAGACTCAAATAAAACTAAATACATGCACTAAATGACGAAAATTACCATCCTAAAAGGCTCAATCTCTATATGCAAGAAAATGTAATATTAAATGATGATGTTAAGTAACTGACAATGAGATCAACAAACATTAACAATTATGTATAATAAACTACAAATTAATGCAGAATGTTTAGAATTTGCAAGAAATTAACAATTAAAATTGGATCAAATTGCAATATCACCTAAGGAGATGAGTAGTTTACGCTCAAGTATAAGTCTAAGATTCTTTAGACGATTCTCCACAACTAATAGCTAGAATTCTTACATGAAAGTTCTGGAATAGTTGCAACAATGGTTGGACGTAACTAGAAAAAGACTGCTCCAAAAATAATTCAAATCAGCTTGAAACAGATTCAAAATGGCTTCTGAACCATTCTGCTGAGTTGGGTCCGCGGGACTAAGTTAAGACTGGGTCAGGAATAAGTCAACTCGGATCAGCCGGCTCGGGTCGACTCGGATCCTAGGCTGCAATCGAGTCAGGTTGACTTGAGTTGGATCTAGGTAAGATCCGAACTTGATGGTAGGTCGGGTCAGGTTGCGGATCGGATCTGATGTAGGTTATGAACCCGCTTGACAAGTAAACCTGCTGGCGAGGGTTCGACGATGAATGATCAATGGTGGCGAGACTTCAGTGGCGTAGCCTCGGGTTTGGTCGCCGAGGTCTGTTGTCAGTGGCGAACACATGGTGACAAGATGCTGTTGTCGAGGTCGAAGCTGTCATGGTCGAGGCCGTGGCGGGTCTACGAGGTCAGCTGCATGAGATCTGTTGCCGCGTCAAGGAGATTTGGGCGGCAATCTGATTAGAATGGAGTGGCGAATCATTGACGAAGGAGTGACGAGCCGTCTACGAGATCTGGGCGAGATCAAGAGGGCGGTGGGCTCTATCATCGAGGACGAGATCTGATCGTTGAGGACGAGATCTGGTCATCGACGACGATGATCTTCATCAAGTCGACGTCAATGTCGATGTGAGTTGGCAGCGGTGGCGAGAATTCATGTTGTCGGCATTGATGTCAATCTGGGCGTCAATGTGGAACCAGGTGAGGAAGAGAAAGAGGGGGAGGCGGCGGTCGAACTGGGAAGAGAGGCATAGTTGATGGCCGTGGAGATTAGGGTTTTTGTGGGATGGGGAGAAAGGAGATGAACAATAGCACATGAGAATTTTTTTGGGATGTTTGGTTTTTTATTCTTTTTCCCCTCTTTTTCCTGTTTTTTTCCAAAATTCTAAGAAATCTAAACATGAGAAGCAAGAAGAAGGAGATCTAGATCTAGGATTTTGACTTTTTTAAGAAAAATTGAAGAAAATTAGAAACCTAGAGCTCTGATACCAAAATTAATGTAATATGGTGGATCACAGTCACCTTTAATTCAATAGAAAGGAAAACTAGGGCTTTGAAAAAAAGATTAGAAACTGGATAGATTTTGGACTTCAAACCTGTTGCACAGCGCATACAATCTGGCTTTACACCCCTTACACCAGATTGGGCTCACACCCTACGCGAACCTCAAGATCACAAGATCTCAAGAAATTTAACTGAAAAATTTCATCATTCATTCAATACCAATAAGGCAATAAGAGAAGTCTTAAGGTCTATTTATAGACTTTACAAAAGCCCACTGTCAGAATATAACAGATGTACTAAATTTTTAAATAAAAGAAAATAAATAAATTCAAAATAAAGTAAAGCATAATAATAAACTAGCAAACGGAGTGATGTCCTCATCAATATTGCTTGAATAGTCTATTTAGTAAATTCAGATCTATGATTTCTCCAGAACATGCAGATCTTCATTAAACATAGATGATAGATAACAGACTGAAGAGGAGATAATTCTAGGTTGCATAGAATGTGGCTTTGTAGAGGTTCCTTAGACTCGAAAGAATGACTTCCCAAGCTACATTGAAAAGGTACTGGGAGTACACAAAGATGTGCTGTCAATGTCAAGAAAGGTGCTTTAATAGGATAATTATTGATTTCACGTCATGAAAACATAGGAATGGTTGTTTATGCCATAAAAAACTAACAGAGATGAATACCAGATTTTCTCCTGCTTGTGATACCATGGGGTGTACAATTACCTAAGCTAGTTTCCTGAATAAATGCCACTTGCTGAAGAATTTGGTTCCGTTTAGCTGTAGATACCAATAATTTAAATAGGTTTGTGAATCATATACTCTTGTTCATATTGTATGTTCCAGGCGAATACTTCCTAGGAGGTTAACCGTTATAGTTGTACTCCTAACCATCTCCTAACTACGGAAATTTTCCGTTCCTCCATTGGAAAATGCTAGCTACGATTAATTCTCGAGTGCATGGGAACTATTTTGTATCTAACTTCTCTCTAGCATAACTCCCATGTTGGACAATTCTCTGTCACTTGGGGTGTTTTTCACTTCCACTCCCAGCTAAACTCCAGATCCCATTTGGGATTTTTTGCTGAGCTCACATGCTCAATAATCCTGATTGTAAGAAACAGCAGTGCTCTACTCTTCCTTGCATCCTATATCTGAATTCAACTTACATTTGTTTCTCTCTTTCCTTCCCTAATAATGATTTAATTGAATTCAAGTTCTTCCTATTCAACTCTTCCTTATTTTAATCTAACACCTCCAAGAAATAGTCTCAAGAAGTCAACAATAGAATTTAACTCCTATCATGACCAATGACCAACAAATACATTGGACCCCCCACCCCCCACAAAAAAAAAGAAAAAACCGAAAAAAGAACCCACACCCACCTACACGTGCGTGCAAACACACACAACAAAAGAATAAAAAAAATATAAATAAAGCAATCCACCCACCAACCAATGACTATAACATCGGTCCATATTTGACGATATTCATATTGAAAAGAATTGATTAATATTGATGGCAGATTTTAAACCATGGTTCTAATGACTCCAAGATGGTCAACTTGATGAATCACATGTTCTCTTTTGTATCAATTGGTCTTGTGATCGTGAACTTGTCACTGAGTCGTCAAATGCCATATTGATCTCCAACATTAACTTACCACTTGTTGATGTTTGCAGTATATGTTTCTTTTCCCAAGATCAAATGGGTGACAGTTCTCCAGAACTTATTTCACGTTCCACTTCTAATAAGCATAGCATTTGAAACATAGAACTAATTTTCCTTCATGTTTTCAGTACCTCTAACTTCTTGAATAGCTAAACTCAGTTTCTTTCTTAACAGAAATGATCGCTGAGGGCCTCTTACAACAATGATTCCATAGTCAATTGGACATTTAATGCACATTATTTGCAAATTGTTTTTTTAATAACTTTTTTACGGAAGGGGAGGGGTTTTGTTTTGGTTCTAATAGTAACACTAGATCAATTACATTAAAATCAACGCGGGAAAACCTTCCATTTAAAATTGATCATCATAATTCACAGATCTTTTTATATCCTAGCAGGAACGGAGCCATAAATCATTTAGTTGGCGGGGGGGATTATAAAAATGAAATGAAAAAAGTAATATACAAAATGATAACAATTTTCCATAATTTTAAAAACAATTGTCAACAAGAAAAGAAATTTTATGCAAGAAGATATTACAAATTTACCAGTTTTAATAAAAATTGAAATTTAGTAAAAAATACCTTATTTAAGTGCCACTTGAAGATGAGAAAAAACTCATTATAGTCTTTTTTTTTGTGGAAAGATTTTTTTTCCCTTCTTTATAGTTTCTTGTTCTTGTTTCTTTTCTTTTTAGTTAATTTTTCTTGATAGAAAGTGGAGAAAGAACATAATTGAGTTGGAGAAGATAAGGAAAGGCTCATAGAAAATCTAATTTGAAATTCAAAATAGTTACTAGATAACTAGTTGATTAGTTGTATTTTTTAATGATTAAAAGGTATATAAGTTTAAATTTCGAAGTTTTAGAAAATGGTAGTGGTCCCCACTTCTTCTATTTTTTATCCTTTAAAACCGACAAGAGAATATTAGCAAGATATTTAGGATTATGGGAGGATCTTTAGGCATGTTATTATTATCACAATTTTTCTTCTTCTGGTAACTCTCGACTCGGCCTCTAATTATTTTTCGGAGAGAATAATCGGACTTTATGTAATGCAAATTTTGGAGAGGGCGGATTAATAGGCGATTTTCTCACTTCATTGAGTTTTATTTATTTTATTTTATTTATTTATTTATTTATTTTTTTTTTGGGGGTGGGGTGGGTGGGGGTGGTTTGGGGGTTGTGGAGCCTTTACACACACCCCCTTGCCTGTCTCTGTATAATACAGTCTCTTCTTGTAACTCCATTTTCTTTATCCTCACCAAATTGTGAAATCGATCATAAAAAGCAGTGTCACAGTTTGGTGAGAATTCTTCTTGGAATCACTAGCCCAGTAATTTGCACAAACGAGATGCTTGCTGGGCCCACTGCTGAATAATTCTGAAGGTGCTAGCTGGCGACAGGAAGAGAGGTTAAGGGGGGTGGATGTGGAACAAGAATGGTTAGCCTGTCCTTAACCTGCCAAACACAAACAATAAGACGGGGCAAGTAACTTCTGCAAAGGAGTTAAGAGGAGTTAAACCCTCAAAACAAGAGCTGTATTAATCTTTTTTGTTAGACACTTCAAGAAATAACCAACCTATTTCTATAGAATGTGTTCACACTTCTTTCTTACTTCCAAACACCTTGAGGAGTACTATGATTAACTTAGTCCCCAATGGGCCAATGTGTTAACCAATTTAACCCTTTCTTTTTCTGAATAGTTTAACTAAACCCTTCCTCAACTTTTTTCAAACTGGACAAAAAATGAGTGGCACCTATACTCTTCCCTTCTTTCCATATTTGAATCCAAACTAAATTCATTTCTCTTATTCCATTTTTGGATCCTAATAACGGTTGAATTAAATTCAGGTCTTTCTCCTTGATTCTTGCATGACTTATCTCTCAATCAAACACCTCCAGAACATTATCAAGTAGCTGGCTACAGAATTGGATCATATGATGACTGGTAACTGACAAGCTGAAAGCCCACCAAAAAGTAACTAATTTTAAATAATAAGGAAAACTTCTGAACTTTGATTGAGTGAAGTGACTCCAAGATTGTCAACTTGATGCACTCCTCATGTTATCCTGCACCAGCAGTGCAGCCCCTAAGGGGCAGTGTTGAGTAATGGTGTACCATTTCTAGGTGAAGTTACGGAACATGCATGACATATACAATAAGTGCACCGACTTATGGTTGACATTAAGGGGGACTTTCATAATAAAAAGATTCTAGGCCTGTTAGTGGTGTATTATGATTTAAATTTTATTACTTAACTTTGCAAAATGTATCTCTTAAGATGTCAGTGTCAGCCAACAGTTGTTTATATAGTAACTATTTTAATTTTTCAGGCTCCTGATGAAGAGTTTGAGGAGTATCTTAGGCATCTAATAGGAGAACAATGCACAGGTGACCGGAATGAGGTGATGCAGTTGTTAAGCACTTGTGCATGTCTATTGCCATAATTTAATTGTTATGTTTTTGTCTAAACTGAAGTAGTTATGTGTACTGTGTCAAATATCAAATATCTAAGTTTTTTTTTTAAGTATGTTATGTTATAAGTATGATATAAGTGCGCTATTTAAGATGTTTAGATCTGTCAAAACATTGTACTTCTTAGCAGTGCTTTAATTGAGATTAAGTTGGCCACTTATGAAATAGAAATAGCTTGCAAGGACTTTCTTATGATAGTGGACGCTTAATTGGAACCATGGAAAAACTAATTTGAATTCAATGAATCTATATGACTTTCCTTGTTTTGAAAGTTTTTGTTCTTTTTTATGGAAAATATTGATTTCTTTGCAATATTCTAACTTCTGAAAAATGAAGCAAATTAGAATTCTCAATTCTCTACAATCTATCAGAGATGTACTATTTTTCTGAAAACGGAAACAATAACAATTTTTGTTTGTTCACAAGCACATTTAAGTGGCATACAATGGATCCATCAAAAATATTTTTTTTATAAAGATGTATTTTTATTATACATTTTCTATTTGTTTGATTTTTAGTTTATCTACCAATATACCATTTCTGCTATCCAGAAACATATATAAAGTAATCTTATATTTCATAAATGAAATTGATAAGTTTCTCATTCAATGAATATTTTGAAGTATTATAAATTCCTTATGGAGGGAAAAATCATGCTTATGCATGATTTCCTGAATGAGATGTTGCCAATTTCGTTCTTCCATTATTATCTGAAGGCACAAAACATAACATTCTTTTGCAACTAGTGTCTTTTCATACCTTAGAATCCCATCCTTTTCAGTAGGTCTCTTGCAATTATTGGTTTCATGTGTAAGCGATCTTATTACCATGCTTATGCTACATTTGTTTGCTGTGTTGATATGAGATTGTCCATCTTTCTGTGAATGGTCCATCAATAGTGAACTAAGTCTCATTACAGCTTTCTTTATGCCTTTGAAAACTTAATTTATTTTGCTCTATTATATTACATATGTTCAGTCACTTAATAGGTGTTACTTTGAAATATGTACTAACAACTGCTCTTACTTTTTAGATGGCTTTATTGCCTGAAGGCATAACTGAATTACTTCACCACGAAAAGTTGTGTGTGCCATTGGTATGTGTGGTGATCTCTTATGCTCTTAGGCTGCTAACTTTTAAATCATTTCCGTCATTCACCACTATTTCCTATTCCTAGATGAATGTACATGGCATCAGATAACCTTTATCACTTTATAGTTGATATCTTATATATTTAATATTAGCAACTCCAATTCCTTAACAGATTCATTTCATCTTATCCTCATTTTATTGGTTGTCCACTTTGTTTTATACATGATAGAGATGTAAAGACTGGGAATTAAGTTGAATTTCATGGATCAATCAATAAATTTGTGCTTTACTCATTCAGTATAATTATTTTGGAAAAATTTTGCAGCAAATTTTTTTTTCTGGTTGTAGTGAATATATTTTCCAGGAGCAACTTCGACCACTTTATAGACGTTCAGCACGTCTTAAAACCAAATTATTGTTACTTCTTGCAAACAATTGAAATCCTTTCTCTCTGTATGCCTATATCTTTTTATTTTTAAATGATATGATTTCCATTATAATTGTTTTTTTACATAATCCCTTTCAGTTTTCGTTACAGTGTAATTTCTATATTTTACTATTGTTGGACATCAAGATGTCATTTGAATTCTGTTAGGCACTATCACTTCTTTTGGAGTTCTTTGTTCTTACCAATGCATCAATACAAAATTGATCAAGTTTATGGTTTAAAAGTACTCAAACCTACTAAATTATGCTCAAATGTTTTTTAACATGCTCATATGATTGTGGTTTAATTGTCAATTTGCATGGGCCTATATCATATAGCAATAGCAAATCTACATTTTAAAGAAAGCTGTCCATCTTGTCATGACACACAACACACACACATTGAAGTTCTGAAAATCTTATTTTATTCAAGGTAGATATTATATCTGATGATTAACAGTGTGGATTCCCTGCTTCAATAGTTCACCATACGGTGATGGTAATAAGACTTAGGTGTAAATTCTCCTGAAGGATTGATCAGCATGGTTGCTTGTGTGGCATGCAATTTAATTTATTAGCAATACATGAATATCTTTGAGATAATTATAATGTTGAAAAAGCTTTAGTTTTATTGAATTTTATCACAGAATAAATTTCAAACCAAGAGAGAAAAACATGTATAGTTTATGAAAACATGATCAACAACAAAAAAAAAAAAACCTTTATCCAAAGCTTTGGGTCAAGCTGCATGAATCCTCTTTCTTCTCTGACCTCTGGTAAGGGCCATTGCTCTCTTATATTAACGATTATAATTTCCTGTTGACCGACTCAAATCCATATTCATTTAAGTCCATGATTAGATCTTATTGCCGCTCTATCAATTGTGTCCTTATCACTCCTCTTAACTGGCATTCCCATTTGTTTTTGATGTGCGTGTTCAAACCATTTTAACAGATGCACTAGTTTCTTATCCTATCTTTAATCATATCTCAACTCATCCATCTCAAAGTTTTTGTTTTAGCTACACTGAGTTTCTGAACATGTTTTAATCCCCCAACATTCTGACCCCTAAAAATAGCTCAGTCTTGTAGCTGTCTCGTGAAATCTGGCCTTCATGGGTATTTAATGAGTGAATCAACAATACTGTGGAAGGCTAACTTCAAAGTACTACATATTATAGACATAATAATCCAAATCATGGTCATGTATGATTTGTGAGGAGGGCATACTTGCTCCTTCATTATGTAATGTTTTTTAATCATGTTCAGGATTTAGTTAAAAGTTTACAGCTAATGTTTAAGAAGATGTACAACGCGATGTATTATTTGCAGAAGGCATAGTTCTAAGTGACCATATGAGAATAATGGTGAGAGGTTAAACTGGAAAAGTTGGAGAAATGCCTTGGAGGGCAAGAAGATGGGTGACATTCTAGTAGTACTAGCTGTCAAGATGAGGCCTCAGTCAAAATTGCCAAACAATTCAACAATAAGATCAGTATTATCTCGAATCTATTAAAAGAATTAAATAGATGGAGAAAGATTTGAAGACACTTCAAATAAGTAATAAGTACAAAGCTGGGCAGATGTAGTGAAAAAGTTATGTTTAATTGATGTGAAACGTGTATGCGTTTGTGAAAATCAGCAATAAAATACTCGATCACGCTTCACCAACATGAAACAATCGTTGGTAGGAAATGATTAAAACTAATAATGTTGATGAATTGAAGTAAAAGAACATATGGAGGCAAATTCAATTTCAATCGTGAATCAATTAAAGATAATATATCATGCGGTAAGATTCTATGATAAATATCAAATCTACTGAATTACAGGCAAGCAGATACACCCTATCTCACATTTGTCGACATCAATTGAATCAATAAAACTCAGAGATTTAAATATATCAGACTCGAAATAACCGATTTGAATTAAAAACGTACCTACTGAGGATTATGTCAACCTCAGTATCCCGTGATGATTGTAGATGAGTATATCTGGCTTCCACGAATCTAAGGCTTCAAACCGTGCGTGATTTGAATTCTGGATGGGAGAGATACAATTCGAAAACGAACCTTCAATGCTTTAACGAGTCTGTTTTCACTGTAGCAGATTATTGTAACAGGTTACTGTAAAGGGTACTACATCAAATACTGTAGAAGGTATTGTAACAGGGAAGAAAACAAGGAGGAGAAAGAATTATTTTTCTAGGGTTTTCTTTCTTCTTTGAGGAAAAAGATAAGAAATTTGTGGAGAGAAAGGACTTTAAAACTAGGGTTTGAGATTAGAAAGAGGAGAGAGGTATTGTCGACACTCGGAGGCGCACACAACAGGAGTAAAGAGAGGGGATAGGTTATTTAGGATTCACACTCTAAACAAGGATTTCTCTAGGGCTTCTCACCAAATAAGAAATTAGGAGAGATTATCGCTCACACACAATTTTGAGAAATTTTCATAACTTCATTGCATATTGAAAAAGTGAATGCATGAGGACCTTTATATATGCTACAAAATTGTACTCTCCTACTTGTATTCGTATTACATAATTAAATCTTAACAAAATAAAAAATCTAAAAGAAAGAGAAAAATATATGAAAAAATCAGAAATTCTACTATAATTATGATTACTAAAATAAAAAAAAATAAGAAATAGAAATTAGGAATCTTAATACTAGTAGAACTATTGGATCCATGTTGAGTTGACGCGTTTTTTTCAACGATGAGACACGCATCATGCATGTGGCTTGATGTCTGCATCACTCCCTATGTTGAGAGAATTCGACCTGTCGAGTTAGAAGTGGAAGTGTTTTCATATTGCTCATGAGGATCAATTTGCTGCAGTGCACTTTGGTCTAGCCATGAATCATTGTGGTATCTTTCCTGTCTAACAAATCAGATATTTTTGAATCCTACCAACTTAGGTTGTGATAATTTTATCATCTAAAAATTTATCAACTTGACTTGCTGTATTGGGTAAAATATATGGTATTGGTGGAAGGGTCTCTCGGAAATAGTGTCATGGGTAGGCTCATCAATAAGTGGGATGACATCAAGACCTTTATAATTCACTAAACATTCAATATTGAAAGTATAATTGATGCTAAAATCTATAGGAACCGAAGAACTATAGCATAAATATTATCGTTCAATTTCATCAAGATTTGAAATGAATCAGAAGTACAAGCATGCAACTTTTGAACAACATCACCAATATTAAAAGTTTTTAATTTGTTCCTAACATCAACTCATATATCATGACTGGCGTTGTTTTGTGTAATTTTATCGTTGATTTCATCGTGTGGTTTGTACACATGTGATGCAAAAGATGCGATTGGTGATGCAGATTCAATAACTCCATACTTATCAGTTATAAGGATAAGGTCTGTTGAAAAATTTTGATCTAGTACCTAACATATGCCACAAGGGAATAGAGGAGGAAGGAAGCAAGTAACGATAGTAGGGGTCGGTAGTAGAGGTGGAAGGGGTTGGCGGCGGGGTCGGGTTGGCGGTAGGCAACAAGTGGTGGCGAAGAAGGTGGTGTCGACAGCAGAACCAGGAAAAAAAGAGCGAACGGTTGTTGCGGCAGGAGTAGCAGGGATAATAGCCGTTTCAGCCAGGGGAACAACACTAAACTCCTTAATCATGTGAGTGATTTTCGGGAAAATAATGCTATTAGGCTTATAGGCTATAGTGGAAATTTCGTCAATAATGACAACCCAAAAGGGATTGGTGCATTTCTCAACTATATGCCCATAACTTTGACACTTATCACATTTAACATGAGACTTTTTTTGGTGCCTTTATTTCGGTGGTCCTTAATATCATGCTAGGTGGGGGTATAACGGTACTAGACTTATGAGGTTGAATAGATGGGGGAGGTCTGAACTCGTAAAAATATGGTGGCACATATTTAATGATGAGTTTGTCCTTTATATTCCCAAGTTTTAGTCGGTTGTTGAAATCGGGCTTTCTTGTTTTCTTCCCCAAATCTGTCAATACTGGCTAGCTTGTCCTGTTAGTTTCGTGACAGTGAATCTGACTTTCTCAGCTTTAGAAAATTGGTACTGGTTGAAGTACATGTCCATCTTTGTAGTCAATCTAGAAAAACTTCTAGAAAAACTTGATGATTCCTTAAATAATCAGAATAATCTAGAGGACCATCGAAAGTTGGTACATCCATAGTGGTAGTGTGAGAATGCCCGTATGCAATTTTTATTTTTATTTTTTTATTTTTTAAATGCAAGAAAGCGGTAAAGTTTCCTAACAAGTGCCTAAGATATGTGAAAGCGAAAGAAAGAAAAATTGGTATTTGAATTTTTAAATTTTTAAATTTTGTTTTTGAATAAAATCTAAACTAAATGTAAGACATGCACGTGGCTTGATGTCCGCATCATTAATATTTGCAAAATGACATATTTGAAGCTTCGTGCTAACATGAAAAATATGTCATAATGGAAGTTAGAAATAGAAGGACTGGTCATTTTTCTTCTGAGACAAAATGCTTGGTGCTTGACAACGCTGAGTTATGTTACATACTACATACGTTTAATTAAACGAGTGCTAGGTCCTCTTATCTAGCTGCACTTCTTATTTTTCTGAACATGATCTCTGTACCTTTTGCAGATCAAATGCCAGAACGTGATCATTCTTTCAGCGACAAATGTTTCTGAACTGGAAATGCAATGGGATTGTCTCGTAGAGT
The DNA here is from genome assembly GCA_038442645.1 of Agave tequilana. Classification (NCBI taxonomy): domain Eukaryota; kingdom Viridiplantae; phylum Streptophyta; class Magnoliopsida; order Asparagales; family Asparagaceae; genus Agave; species Agave tequilana. The sequence goes on from JAVJIF010005996.1 coordinate 107,091, forward strand.
TACCAAGCACCCCTGTAACAAGAATGGCGCCATTTGTATCAAAACATCTTAGCACCGTGCTTTCTGATGTATGTCTCTGTGCTTTTGACTTGTTACTTTCATGAATATGCTGCTCATTTTTAATGTGCTTCTCATTTTAAGCTTATTACCATCATTCAGTGCTACTCTTTGCAGTGAATCAATGTCCAATGCTTTAGAATGTTCTGTTTCTGTAAGGTACCACTGTGATACATTTATTAATGCAACTTGCACAAAGTATTCAGCCAAATACTTGTCATTTTAAGGTGTTGTAACAAATACATCTTTTTAAAGGTATAATATATTTTTATGCCTTCCAAAGATCATATTTAATAGCTGAATTTTATTATTCTGCAAGGGAAACTTCCAAAAGCATATGACAGCTAGCTATTACATTATGCTGACTTCTCCTCCATGTTGTCTTAACTTACAATCTTTTTTTTTTTGGCCCTTTTCCTTTTTTTTTTTAAGGGAGAAATCTTAACTTATAATTCAATGGTGATTATTTGGCAAAGAAGAATTTTAGGATGCATGTGTAGGGTATTATGTTTGTAGAGGCTAATTTCACGACACAACATTGTTTTGGATCACCATGTTTGCCACTTCAGAGCATCTAATTCGACGTTCCCTTTTAATCAGCTTGCTTGACCACTTTTTTCGGTCACTACATATCCACAGTTTTTTATATATTACAGCTGCAACTTAGTATTGATTATACATGAAAAAACCTTCTTATTAGCGGGCACCAAATTGGAACTCTGTTTTATAATCATTTAACTATTTTCATGTGTAACTGACTTAATTATCACACAAACTTGTGATACTGGCACTTAAATGTCTTAGGGATGGTCTTTTCTTGATTAATTACAGAGCTTGTATTCCGACTTTAATGTTTACATGTTGATTATATGTTTACTTTAATCTTCCTATCTATGCAGGTAGAAATGGCTGAGAGTTTATCAAAATTATGTTTCGATTTTCCAGATATTTACATCAGTAAGAATATCATCTTTTTTCAATACAAGTGACTAAATCAATGTAATGTCTCTTTATATTATTATAACCACTACTTATCTTTGAAGCTGTGACAAAATGTTGCTTACAACATGCAGGTTGCCACCGGAAATCACGAGCTGGACCCCTTATCATAAGTTTTACTGGGAAGGTAACTAAAAACTTCTCTCTTTTCTATGCATGATGATGCTATCCATTTTCTGGTGATGCAAGAATTTTAACATCAGCAACTGTCTAAGTGGGTTTTATTTTCTCTCTTTGTAATGATCAACTGTTAGTTAAGATCTGAAATTTGTTCATTATCTGGACATTACTTAAGCATTTTGTTGCAGGACCAGATGAGAATAGAATCGGCTGCCCAGGAATTGACTGAGAAGTTTCAGACGGGAGCATTTTCTGAAGTGAAGTGAGGGTAATCTGAGGCCACTCTCAGAGCTTTTTCACTGAATTCTTTGACAATCTAAACAGTAGGCAGTGGGAGAAGGTGACTCTGCACGAGTTTCTGATTGAAACAAAACATATACTCCCAGTCTCTCATCCATTCATCCATACAATTTTGAAGCAAGCATGTGCCTGTTCTTCACAGAGAACGAAAGAATCTCTCGAAAGTTGAAGGACCTGCAAGACTAATGACTAGTGGGAAGCATTTGTAAGCATCCCTGTGCCGGGGAAAACTTACAATTCATTGGTACTTACTTGTAGTAGTTATTTGGCAGATTGCTGTCATAGCAGTATATCTCTCTTGTAATGCATCAAAATGAAATAAAATAAAGGTGTATCTCTCTTGTATTGGCACAAATTTATCGACTATCCAAGATGTTCTTTAATTTGACTTCAGAGGAGAAAGAAAAAGGTTTGGATACTCTGAACCATCAAGAATTCTTTGCACTGTTTGACTTTGTTCACTTAAATACTGATATTTCTGCTTCTGCGGATGTGTTATAACTTGTTGCTTGTTAGTCAGCAAATCCTAGCAATGTAATGTGAACATTGAAATTGTGAATGCGTGTTTTTCTGTTTGATTCCGAGCAATATGCTACAATTGTTGTTTGCGTCTGTTTATATTTAGATGATTATTTGGAATTGTCAATTCCTAATGAATCCTTTGGTATCTTCAATTTTGTCCCCTGGTGGTGTAGAAATTCTTTAAAATATGTATATATAATAAACACATTTGTGGCACCAGCACAAGCCGACCTTAGCTCAGTTGGTAGAGCGGAGGACTGTAGTCGTTGAGCAGATAAATCCTTAGGTCGCTGGTTCGAATCCGGCAGGTCGGAATTTTTATTTTAATCCATTTTCCCTTTATTTTTCAATTTTTTAAAATAATAGTTCTAGCCCAACAAAAAAACATTTATATTTTCAAACACTTCTACGAGCTACACCTTGACAGGAAAAATTATAATTTCCCCCCCCTTTTCTTATGATTATCCAACTCTTAAAAATAACTCATGCCCAATATACAATTCGATCATTACTGACTTGCAGAAGAAATTAAAAAAACAGCCAGTTCCATAATTGCTTTTATTTTTTGATTGTACGTGATAGGAAAAATGTCAATGAACCCCACTTCTTCACCAAACTCTCTACTACTCAACAGTGCATCATGCATGTTATATGTGCTTCATTCATTATGTCTCTCGATCTCCACTTACAAACTTTGTTATGAGAATACAGTGACTTGAAAGACATAATCTGCATGCTAACTGGTTGACAATTTGCAATCAGTCCAAAAGAACACATCCATATTCTAAAAGAACTTCTCTCTATTTTATATCACTAACCATGTGTGCATCTACATACAGCCAAACATTATGCAATAATAATAACAATAATAATAATCTCTCAGATGCAGCTGCAGGAGATGAGTTGGTCCTCAGAGATGAGGTCTAAATATCTTGATTAGCAGAGTGGGCCCACAAAAGAGAAGCCATTAGTAAACAGAAGACTTACATTACTTGTGTGTATTTATATATTGAAAGCTCGAGAGAGAGAGAGAGAGAGAGAGAGAGAGAGAGAGAGAGAGAGCTGCTAAAAGCCAAAAGATCAGAAAGAGGGAGGAGAGAGATGGGCAGGGCTCCATGCTGTGACAAGACAAAGGTGAAGAAAGGGCCATGGTCACCAGAGGAAGACAACAAGCTCAAGGAGTTTATAGACAAGAATGGGACTGGTGGCAATTGGATTGCACTCCCACAAAAAGCTGGTATCATTACAAAAACACATACTGTAATTATCTACTAATTTTTTCTTGTTTGCTAAGTGTTTGATTCTGATGATCACCTTGTTCTTGTTGTTGTTGAGTGGCAGGGCTGAGGAGATGTGGGAAGAGCTGCAGGCTGAGATGGCTCAACTATCTGAGGCCCAACATCAAGCATGGAGACTTCTCTGATGATGAGGACAGGATCATCTGCACGCTCTTTGCAACCATTGGAAGCCGGTCAGTTCATTTCGACAAAAAGTTTGCATGAAACAGTCTGAAGAAACAGTCTGAATATCTAGAGAATATCTCAATATCTCATACAAACAGACGACGACGACAACTACAAGTGCTTAATCTCTTATTCTTTCACTGTCTACAACGATCCGAATAAAATTAGTATCTCACAGATTGATGTTCTTTCAATGCAGGTGGTCTATCATAGCAGCTCAACTGCCGGGCAGGACTGACAATGATATCAAGAACTACTGGAACACCAAGCTGAAGAAGAAGCTCTTGGGCATTCCTGCATCGCAAAGAAAATCAAATCAACAAATCAAGCAGCAGCAGCAGTTCCTCTTCCCGTCTTCTCTTGACAACGCCATTGCCAGCATTGCGGCAACGACAAATTCCTCATCATTACTGTCTCCGCATCTTCTCAGCGCCCGTGGTGTCTCTAACCAGTATCAGATGGAGGAGGAGGATCACAGGAGCGGTGGCGTCCTCATGTTTGGAGGGCACGAGCATGGCTGCAGCTCCTCTGACGGCCGGAGTTTGGTGGTGGAGACGAGATGGGCTTAGAGAATAGCTACATTTATGGTGGATTTGAGGGCTCAAGCGTTAACCATTTGCTTGCTAGCAACACTGGTGATAATCAAGGAGCTTCCTTAGATCTCTATGGTAATTATGGGGAGATTAAGCATGTGTTTAGCCTTAGTGATGGTTACGGTAGCCTCAACCTGCAAGAACCAAGCAGTGCAAATATCAGCTTCACAACACAAGAAAGAGACATGTACACCAACAACCATAATATGCAATGATCTCCATCGTTCTCTCTCTTTAGATATGTTAATGTAACCTGTTGTTAAGCATTGGATTTGATGAAGATTGTGGGTGTGGCTTGTAGATTTGTTGGGGAATTCAGAGCAAGCTTAATCTAAAAAATACTGACATTTTGAGCTTGGTTTTGTTTAGAATCTACAATTTTGGCACCTCGATCTGAACTGAGATTCTTCACTTGGCACTAGGTTGCAGCGCAGGGATCGTGTCCTGACATCCTTTTTTTTTTTTTTAATGATATCTGACCTAGTAACTATAAGATAGATCAAATTTTCAATCAATCTTTTATACCTTTCTGGATCATCAAGAGTGTGACTACCATCAAACCACAAGTCTAAATTGGCTTACATTGGAATTGGAGTACTAGCATATTTACACCCCAAAAATCCTGTCTCCTCTAGATGATCCAGAGCACATTTCCTTTAAGAGAGTACACCGTATTTTTAATGTGCAACCTCAATCCCCAGAAAATATTTAGGCTTATCCATGCCCTTGGTCACAAAATAATGTCTAAAATACACTAGGCCAGCTGAATCACTCCTAGTCAGTAGACTATCATCAACGTACACTGTCAGAAGTACTAAGCTAGACTTAAATATGCCGAACAAAAACATAGTAATTTGAGTGACAACGATGAAAACCAATGCCAGAGATGGTGAAGTTAAACTTCTCATACCATGCCCGTGAACTCTACTTGACTCCATATATTGCCTTTCTGAGACGACATACTTTATTCTTCCCCTGAGTAACATACACCGGAAGTGGCTCCATATATACCTCCTCCTTCAAATCACCATACAAGAAGGCATTCTTTACATCTAGTTGGAACAAAGGCCATGACATGCTGACAACAATAGAAAATAGAAACTGGATGAAGTTCAATCGAGCAACTGGTGAAAATGTCTCAAAATAATCCACACCATTTGGCAACAAGTCTGGTTTTATGCCAATCCACCGAACCATCTGGACGATACTTCAATGTATAGACATAACGACAACCCAAAACAACTGCATCTGTGTGCGCAGAGAATAACTTCAAAGTTCCTCAAGAAACAAGAGCACACATCTTCTCATCCATGACCTGCTTCTAGGCAGACACCAATATAACCTCCTCATATGACCGGGGTATAATACAAAAGACAAAGATAGAGCAAACTGATGAAAGGAGAGATAAGACCATAGAAAATGAAATGAAAAATAAGATGATCAATATAAGACAGTTTACCGTTGCGGAGGCAATAGGAACATGAAGATCAAAGGGAGGTGTTGATGGTTGATGAGATAGATCTTTCATTGGAGAGGAGTCGACCGGAACTGATTCAGAGGCAGAAACTTTTTGCCAGTAAGTATAAACATATCTAAAATCCTGAAGAGGCTTTGGTGTAGGTGGTTATGTAGTGTCTGCTGGTGACACTGGCAAAGAGACATCAAGAATAGGAGCAGGTGCAGACAATGGAACATATGGTGAAGAGAGATTGGCTCTGATGCTGTAACTAGACCTTGTGGAGAGAAGTATGGAACGGATTCAAAGACCATGACATATGCAGACAAAATACTACACGTTTGAAGGATTGTAGCACCGGTATTTCTAAGTTTTTAGAATACCCAACAAAGACATATTTGACGGATCGAGGAGACAGATTATCCAAATGAGACGAGACATGTACAACTAAATACACGAGGAGCAATGGAAAGGATACTTTTGTCAGGATAAAGACAGCAAAATAGAACTTTACCATTAAGAATAGATAAAGGCATCTTATTAATCAGATGACAAGCACTTAATACAGCATCAGACAAATATTTTTTTAGAATATTCATATGCATCATCATGGTTCTAGCAACATCTAAGATATGTCTTTGCTTGCATTCAACAACGCCATTCTGTTGGGATCTGTGAGCGCAAGAAGTTTGATGAATAATCTCATTTTTAGAACAAAAAAGACACATTATTTTTCACATATTGCAGGACATTATTAGTATAAAGCATACGAATAGAAGCAGAAAATTGATTTTTTATTTCATTAAAAAAAATTCAATAACACCAGAAACTTCAGACCTCTCATTTAACAAATAAAATCAAGTCATGCGAAAGAAGTCATCACTAAAAATGAGAAAATATCTAAAGCTTTAACTGAAGGCACACGATTAGAACCCCAAACATCTGAATAGACTAACTGAAACGCAAAACTGCTGCATTTATTGACTCGACTCTGATAAGCAGCAAGTGATGTTTGTCCAACTCACAAGACGTACAATTTAAAGTGAAAATGAAAGATTCAACAGTAACAACAGATCGAAACTTTTGCACGAAAGAATAACCAAGATGCCAGTGTTAGAGTAGAGCTGGATCAGGCTAACCTGTAACAAAGCCAGTAGGGGATACTCTGTTGTCCAAATAGTACATGCCTCCACTCTTATACCCTGAACCAATACTCCTTCCAGTCGATAGGTCCTGAAAATATAGTGGGAAGGAAAAAAGTTATTTTGCAGTTATTTTGCTCAGTAAACTAACTAATGGATAATAATCTAACAGAAAATTTAGAAACATATTGGACATCAGTAAGGGTCAAGAATGAAGTAGCTTAACTACCCCATTCCCTAGTACATGCAATTTGGTACCATCAATAATATTAACAGAAGAAAGTTTATTTGAAAGATATAACGAGACAATATTTTGCTTAATACATGCCATGTTGGATGGGGCCCCTGAGTCTAATATCTAAGGCTTTTGAGGAGAAGCAATATAGATTTTCATACTTGAAAAGGATGAATGAGTCGCTGAATGACCGTTCTGAGAGAACTCGAGCTGACACAATCTATCATACTCGTCCTGTGATAGTACCACAGTGGAAGAGCCAGTAGAACCAGACAGAGTGGCTAAAGGAGCATGAATAGCATCACTAGAGATAGGAGAGTCAGTATCAATCAACTGTGCCCATTCAGGGCGACTAAATTTCTCCCAGCACTTATCAGATATATGATTATTCCTTCCGCAATGCTTACATTGCTAAGCCCCTTATTAGAGCCATTCTTTCTGCCACCATAGAGTCCACACCCTCCTCTAAATGATCCACGTCCTCCTCCAAATCACAGCCGCGACTACGACCATGACCCTGCCACGTCCTGAGATCATGACAGATTACTCAATAGATAGTGTATGGGAACATCAGCTCCAGTAGACACCCACATAACTCTGGATAAAATAATAGTCAATGTGGGAATATTATCTTCGCCTAGTATCTGACCTAACATGTGTGATCATAATGAGGGACTCAAGGCAGATAGAAACTTGGACACTATGAGATCCTAGTTGTATTCCCTCAATGTCGTTGCATCAATAACAATAGGCTGATGCATCTTCAACTCATCTATCAGACTCTTGAGTTTTTCATAAAACTCAGGCACAGATCAGTCTGCCTACTTGACCTTAAATAGGCGATCATAAATCTTAAACACCCTCAAAAGATTCTTCTCATTCTCATGCATCACTTTCAGATATCCCACATCTCCTTAGCAGTAGCCAAGAAAATGATACTACCACTGATCTTCTCTTCTAGACTGTTTAGGAGCCAGGCCATCACATAATAGTTACTAGAAAGTCAGGTCTCGTCAGTAGTAGTAGGTGGAGGATTAAGTAGATGGGCCAATTTGTTCTAAGCACCGATATATATGCGGAAAGATTGTGCCCACAACAAATAGTTTGACCTATTTAGCTTCACAGTAATCCCCAAAATAGCCTTGGCTGGTAGCATGGGAGGTAATCAGAGTAGAGGAGAAACTTGTATCATCTGACATCGCAGTCAATCACAGAAAACTTTGCCAGAAATAGCCAGTAGAAAGCCAGTAAATCAGAGAATACCTAAATTATCAGAGAGATATATAGATAGCCAGAGAGGATTAAGCCAGTATTTTAAAAACCTGTTATAGAACTCGTTGTAACTCGTTATATAATGTAACACCGACCAATCGTTATGTAACGGTCTAAAAAACGTAATATTTGATATCTAAGGTTATTTTGCATGTAACTTACGTTACATTATGTTATTAATATAATGCACCATAACCTACATTATGGTACAAGTTGACTTTTTATAAACCCCCAATATTCTCCCGGTTTAGGGGAAAAAATTCCCCAAAATTTGCTCGCTCATCGTCCTCTTTGCAACCTCGCAGTCATCTTCTCGTCGGCGCCGAGAAGAAGAAGAAGAAGAAGAAGAAGAAAGAAGATATACCTCTATCTGATCAACAATAAAAGAAGAATAAGACCTACCTCTGGTGGTTTTCTGTCATGGTGGTTCCCACCGGTGTTGTCTCCAAGCGGTGGTTCTCCGTCTCCAAGCACAAGTAAGTTTTCTTTCCTCTGATCTCTCTCACTTTTCTCTCTCCAGTCTTTCCTCAGATCTCTCCCCCCGATCACTCTCTCTACTATCTCCCCCCGATCACTCTGTCTGCTCTCCCCGATCTCTGTCTGCTCTCCCTCCCTCCCCTGATCTCTCTGGTTTCTCTCTCGATCTCTTTGCTCTCTCTCAAGGGAGAGAGCAGAGAGAGACAAGGAGAGAAATCAGAGAGAGATCGAGAAGGCTAAAGAGAGAGCAGAAAGAGATCAGAGGTAAAATATCAGAGAGAGTGAAGGACACGGGGGTATAATTGAATAATATATTGTAAATTGAATTATGAATTATAATGAATAACATAACTAAAAAATTATGAATTATAATTGAATTATAAATTATTGTAGATTGAATTATGAATCTTTGTGTAAATTGAATAGCATGGCTAAAAATTTTGAATTATAATGAAATATGCACATCATATTGTTGTTTGTGTAGATGAAATTATGAATTATAATTTCTGAATATGAAAATTTATTGTGATACTTGCTAAAAATTATTGCGAGACTTGCTAAATGTGTTATATATTATTTTGATATTTTTTAGATTTTTTAAAATTATTTTTTTATTTATAAATTTTTTTAATATAGTATATATATTTATTTTTATTAAATAAATAGGGTAACCTACGTTATGCGTTACGTTATAACATATATTAACATAACAGAAAAAAATATTATCGTTATGTTATCGTTATTTTAAACATTGGATTAAGCATGACCAGATCAGGTCTGGCCATAGCAGAGCAGGGTCGTGGAGCGTCGAAGATGTTCGTGGAGGCCGAAGGAGGTAGCTGGGTGATGAATGGAACTGCAGAAGAGCCTAATAGCCACTGAAGATATTGTCGAGGCCTGTGAGGTGTGCAGGAGGCGTCGGCGAGGGTTGTGGGGGTGTGTAGGAGGGGCTGGCAAATGCTTCAGTGACTTCGACAGGGTTCGTCGGAGGCGTTGGACACGTCAGGGATCCACGACAATTGTAGGAGATGATTTGGTGACAACTGAAGTGGAAGGGGTTCGACAGGGGCAGTGGATCCTTTGGGAGGCTAGGTCAGCCTTGTTAGAGAAAGCAAGGGTTGGAAGAGACGCCGGAATCGATCGTCAATGGTGGTGGAGGTGTTGGAGAGAAGAGAAAGGAAGAAGAGAGGACGATGACGCTTAGAGTTAGGGTTTTGATTTATGCTCTGATATCATGTTAACAAATAAACCCCAAAAAGATTCATCTTTCATTAGAGAGGAAAGCAATATATAGAGTACAATAGATGATGGGTTATGGACCTAAACCCAATTACCCAATAATCTAATATCCAAATCTAACAATGATATTAATTATTAAGTACGTACTCCCATTGTTGATAAAAATTTCAAATTCATGGTTATCTCTTCTATGCGTGTGGCAATGTTTCTACTTAGATTCTCATACTTCACTATTCAAACAATCAATGAATATTAAGTTTTTTCAAATCCATGAGAACAAAAAGAACTCTAAGTTTCCATGTTTACACTCTTCCTGCCCAAAAAAGTTCAATAAATTACAAAAATAGACACAGACACAGACAGAATGTAGGGGCTTACATCCAATTTACCCCCTACATTCCCCCTAAATGTTCACTTCTGGTCCATCAACCAAGGTTCTATGTATCACAACCCACTAAATAATTGCACAAGTTGGTCAAGTGCCATGCATGATAACACAAAAATTAATGAAGTGATCACATATTTTTGTAGATTACTTGTTTCTTTCATTATCTCTCTTGTCCTTGTCTGCATGTGGCAATCCTGCAACTTCTCATACATATGTTATGTTCTGCACATATCATGGTGCATGCATGGACAGTGAGTTGGATCAATGGGATAGAGTGTTTGTGTCGTGGAATCTTCAATATAAAAAACATGGCAGTACTACAAGATTTATATAAGCTTCATGTCCTTTACCAACTAAGATACAGTGTCGTCGCTTGCATCGACTCTAATGAACATTTGTTTATCTATCTATTTCATGCAAAGCATATGAACTCCTACCTGTATTCAATTATGAAGTGTGCTCTGTAATACTCAGCAAAGGATAAGGACTTAAATTGCAGAACAGAAGAGTAGGATGATTCCATCCTTGATAAAAAAAAAACACTGCACAGCCAAGAAAAGAAAAAGAACACACATCAACGAAAGAAGCTATTACAAGTAGAAGCAAGATAAACTGTTTTAGGAAGATAAAACAACAGCTAACTGCTAGTAAACACACTGTACTTCTGAATTTCAGCTCTAAAGTTTGTTCTTTGATCTATAATGAGCACTCACACAAGATTGTAGTTTTGAGTGTATGTGGGAGGGAAAAGAGACGTGGGCTCGAGTTTGTTGGTAGCATGGATCATATATCACGAGACTTTGGATTTTCCAAGAATTTCATGTAGCCTTGGTAAATTATTCATCTAAAGATATTTTTAATGAATACAGCCCTGCAAACTATTTTTAACGTTTCTTTTATCAACTCATATTTTTAAAGGATTTACTAGTGTTTGTATTTGTTTCTTGTTGTTCATTATTCTCTTCAAGGTCAAATTTTCAGGAATTTTGTATCATGCATTAGGAGATCCTTGTCATGTGTGTTCTCACATCAAAGAGCCTTCTTTTACAAGTCGTAATGTTCTTTTCTGACAATTCTTACATTAGAAATTGTTATAGGTCATCAAATTATCAGCAAAAGATTTGTATATAGCCTACAAGAAAAGAAAAGAAAAAGAATGGATGTGAAAGGAATCCTCATTACAAAGATAACAGAAGGGAATGTGAAAAGCTCCAGACCTTCAAGTTTCTTTAAACTAGAAGGGAATTTGTAGCTATTTAAGATCTCAAGCATATGAGAGGGATCAGTTTATTTTCAGGGTCCTTGGTCTTTCATTGGGCAGATCGCATATCAGGGCCTTTCATTTCTTAATATATGGAAATATCTCCACCACAGCTATTCTACCTCTATAGGAATAGAATCAAATACTGGTTTAGTATTTCAGAGAGCATCATGCAGCAACATATAAGGAAATTAAGGTTTCACAATACTTGCAAAGTACTTTATAACATCAAATGATTCTGAACAAATCAATGATCACGCGTGAATGGTTGCCACAAACATGCATTGTTGTTCATCTACAAGAATAAATACAAAGAAAGATTACTTATCTCAAAGCAGATCAATTTTTACCCAGAACGACGATAAGCATATTCCAGATAGAACCTTAATAGCAAGATTCTGTTTGTTAGCTCACTATAAAAACAAAAATTGTAACAAGACATAATGTTTAATTTTTCCAAGAATCCCAAAAAAAGTTTACATTTGAATCCAAAATGTAATATAAGACTTACAAAAAATGAATATGTACCTTCTTCCTACATATAATTTTCCCCGTGCTCTATGCTTGCTTGATAAATATCAAGCCTGAGGGTTTCTTCTTAAAAGTTCTGAAATTTCCATGCCCTTGTCTAACTAAGACAATCAACAATCTCCAACTTTCAGAAATAACCCTTATTTATTTTTTTAAATAAATCTCACTTGCAAACCCTAATATGTCATCATTATCTCTCCTTTCATGAACCGTTTTCCTCTTCAATCTCAAATTGTTTGCAGAAAACATAAGAGCCCCACGTCGAAGAAGAAGAAACCTCATTTATGGCAAAGAAAATGGCCAAAAAAATAATAAATAAAATCATAAAATCTCTATAAAGAAACAAAACCTTAGAAGGCTTAGTTTATTAAAGAGATCTCATCTCAATATATAGAGATTATAAATGGGCATTGGGTCATGGGCAATGTAACCTAATTACCTTGTTATCTATCTATCTAAACTAACACCCACTCAAGCTGGAGTATAGATATCTAACATGTCCAGCTTGTTACATAAATTAGAAAACATCTGGGATGAGGTAGCTTTGATAAGAAGGTCGACTAGTTTCATCAAAAAAGGTGTGAATCAGAAAGCAATCAATTTCTTGGGCCACGCATCTCTGACAAAATGATAGTCAACCTCAATTTGCTTGGTCCTCTTATGGAATAAATGATTTTCGATAACGTAGATAGCAGATTGGTTATAACAATGCATAGGCATGGTACCGGACTATTTAAAATTAAGCTCCATCATTAGATTCTTTAGCCAAATCATCTCACATGCAGTGTGAGCCATACCTCTATACTCGACTTCTGCACTTGAATGAGATACTACATCTTATTTTATTCTCCTCCAACTCACAAGATTTCCTCCAATAAAAATATAATACCCAGTAGTAGACATCTTATCTTCTCTGTCACCAGCATATCCTGAATGAGTATTCAAAGACGTGCACATGTCCATACTTTCTATACGTCAGGTCTTTTCCTGGATAACTCTTGATATAAACCAAAATCCTTAATGCACCTGACCAATGAGCCCCTCTAGGTTCATGCATGAACCTACTTAGTACACCACCAATAAAGATTATATCTGATCTATTTACAGTCAGATAAATTAACTTCCCAATCAATCTCTTATACCTTCCTAGATCATCAAGTGGGTGATTGTAATCAAACCACCAGTACACAATGACTGCCATTGGAGTGCTAGCAGGCTTGCACCCCAAAAGTCATGTCTCCTCCAGAAGATTCAGAGCATATTTTTGTTGAGATAGAAGTATACTATATTTTTTATGTGCAATTTCAATTCCTAGAAAGTACTTATGCCTCCTCATGTCCTTGATCACAAAATTACTTCAGATACTTCTTTGTCTCTAATAACCCTCCAGAATCACGCTTAGTTAGAAAATGTCATCAACATACACCACCAGAAATACAATATCAGACTTTGTACGTCAAACAAAGACAGAGTGATCTGAGTGACATCGGTGAAAATCAATACCAGAGATGGTAATGCTGAACTTCTCAAACCACGCCCTTGAACTCTGCTTAAGACCATATAGCCTTTTTGAGAAGAAAGACCTTATTCTCTCCTGAGCAACATAACCTAGAGGTTCTTCCATATACACTTCCTCCTGAAGATCACCATATAAGAAGGTATTCTTGACATCCAGCTGGCACAAGGGCCATAATAAGTTGACAACAACAGAGAATTTGATCATGATAGAGCTCATTCGGGAAAAAGGCGAGAATGTTTCAAAATAATCTATACCATACTTCTGAGTATAACCTTTTGCTACAAGTCTCGCCTTATAGCGATCCAATGATTCATCTGGGAAATATTTCAAAGTATAGACCCAGCGACATTCTACAACAATAATATCTGTGGGTGCCGATGCCAACTTTCAAGTTTCTCGAGAAACAAAAAATTTATCTCCTCATTCAGGCCTGCTTCCAGGCAGGCACTAATAAAGTCTCCTCACAAGACTTAGGTATAGATGCAAAAGGTAAGGATAGAGCAAAATGACGAAATAGTGCGTTAAGATAATTATAGAAAATAAAATTTGAAATAGGATTATCAGTGCAAGACCTTTACTTTTTCAACGGGCAATGAGAACATCAAAGATTAGAGGGAGGTGCTGATGGTTGAGTAGGAGGACCGTTTACCAAAGAGGGGTTGATCGAAACTGATTCAGAGGTATGAACTTTTTGGCAATGAGTGTAGACAATTCGAGAATCCTTAACTAGCTCCCATACTGGCGTTCATGCATGCGGTTCTGAAGTGTCTCCAGATGGCACTAATGAAGAATCAGTAGAAGCAGGTGTAGACAAAAGCACAGACAGTGGAAGAGGAACAAACGCAAATATAGTATCAGGAACCAGTGGAGAGAAATATGGAATAGATTCAAAGAACGTGACGTCGGCAGACACGAAATACTTTTGGTAGAGGGTTGTAACATCAACGTCATTTTTTACTTTAGGAATACACAACAAAGACACATTTGATAGATCTAGGAGACAATTTGTCTAACCCAAGAGATAAGTCCTGGATAAAGTTAGTACAACCAAACACCCATGGAGTCATGGAGAAGACACTTTTGTGAGGGTGGAGACAAGAAAATGTAACTTTCCACCAAGAACAGATAATGACATCCTATTAATCAGATGACAAACACTTAACACAGCATCAAAGCATAAATATTTGAAAAACATGCATATGAAATATTATGATCCTAGCAACATCCTGAATATGCTTATATTTGCATTCAACGATTCTGTTTTGTTAGGATGTATGAGAGTAAGATGTCTGGTGAATAATCTCATTTTCAAACATAAGATAAATACATCATTTTTAACATACTTGAAGGCATTGTCAGTCCGAAGCACACGAATAAAAGTAGAAAACTGATTTTTTATTTCATTAAAAATGAGTTCAATGATATTAGAAACTTCTGACCTCTCTTTTAGTAACTATAATTAAGTCATGCAATAGAAATCATCGACAAAGAGTAGAAAATATCTAAAACTTTTAATTGAAGAGACACGATTGTGACCCCAAAAAATCAGAGTGGACTAACACAAAAGGAGATCTACTAAGACTAATGACTCGACTTGAATAGATAGGACGATGATACTTACCTAACTCACATGACTCACATCCTAAAGAAAAAATAGAAGACATAACAAGGACAACAGACTTAAGCTTTTGCATGGAAGAATGACCCAAGGGTCAATGCTAGAGTAGAACAGGATTAGGCTGATCTGCAACCAAGCCAGTAGAGGTCACTTTGTTATCCAAATAGTACATGCATCCTCGTTGTAACGGTCCCAGCTTCTAATAAGCAAGATTAGGTCCATAACACGTATTTATTTCCAAAACTTTTCTTCAATTTAAAATCTAGAAAATTTCGGCAGCATCTCCTCTAAAATTTTACTTTTTCCACATACAAAAGTATAAATTTCGGCTCCAAGGCCTACTTATGTCCATAAAGAATTTCGGCCACATGGCCTACTTATCACAAAATATAGAAGATCTCCATAATATCCTTCTTACATGTATTCTTCTTACATAACCATTAAAGCATCCATTAACCACATAATCCTACCAATCATGATCACAACTTTTAACTTCACCAACATCCCATGTACCACGAGTTCTAATTACAATTATTACAAAAATTACATATGATAGTAGCACCATCGCACACTCAACTAGATAATGCTGACATAAAGCATAATTACATGTACATGGTGAACAAAATAATGTTTTATGGAACATATGTCATCCTGCTCATGACTACTCCATATTACAAGATGCCCTTACCTTTATCCCGACCTGAAAGAGAAGAAAATGAAAGGAATGAGCTCGACGGCTCAGCGAGTAAATTTCATAAACACTTTATGAATGATAACATGATATATATTTCCACGACATACATTGTGGAGTCCAAGGAAACCTTACATGAGTATAGATACTACCTTACCCAATTTATTGTTAGGCTTTCTTTCTGATTAAAAGTTCCTTCTAATAATGTACTAGAGCGAGGATCATTACTTGATCCCCCTCTAAAGCCTCTAGACACATATTCTTACCTTGCCCAAACCTTGACTATATATTGTCACTTTATAAATATTTACCGACAATACAATACTTTTATTACTTACTAGGGCACATTCACACGTCACCCTAATCATAAGGTGTTAATTTACCCCGTCTTCTCCCCCTACCGGCTCCCGCCCGGCCCCTTCCTCCTGAAATTGCAACCAAGACTCACACACACACACACATATATATATATATATATATATATATATATATATATTATATATATATATATATATATAGTTTATGAAATAATACACATATTCACGCAATGTATATACATGATTCCCATGACCCCCGTCTTCTTCCTCCTACCGGCTCCCGCCCGGCCCCTTCCTCCTTATGTTAATAAGCAATATGCACTACCGTTACTCACCGTCTTCTCCCACTCCTACCGGCTCCCGCCCGGCCCCTTCCTCCTCTTAATTGACAATTATAGGGATTTATCATAGTAACATGTAGATCCCAAAATCAACACACTAATATATATATTGCATAAAAAAATACATATATCGTTGCATACGTTACACAATTAGCATGTTGGCAGGATCACAAAGTTGACATGCTGCATTTCATCCATAATTTCAATCATGCTATTATATAGATATTACCATAGTAATTCGTACAATGTGGTTCATGCGGAGATGCCTAGGTATTAAGATTAGTGACTTTAACATGTCACAACATAACATGTAACATGACTA
This sequence comes from Agave tequilana, assembly GCA_038442645.1. NCBI lineage: Eukaryota > Viridiplantae > Streptophyta > Magnoliopsida > Asparagales > Asparagaceae > Agave > Agave tequilana. The sequence goes on from JAVJIF010005996.1 coordinate 123,954, forward strand.
CTAATTCACCCTTACATTTTAGCAACACCCATCACCATTTACTTTACCTATACTACTTAACTTCACTCTAATTGTTATAATACATAACACAAAAATTTATGTAACCCCTCTAATGAAAAGAGAGTCAATATGTCACCAATTTTATGAAACGTTAATATACATGCTACCTTACCCTATTCTAGTACACTTCCCTTGAAATTTCTCTTAGTATCATACATCCATTTACTTTGAATTAAAATTCATAACTTTGGTATGTGAAGTGAGTATGTAAATTTACTCACCTTGATATGGATTCCCACTTATGATTTGATCAATCCTCCCTTAATCAAAATCCTAGCAAAAGAAAGACAAGGCACATCTTAGTTATAAAATGATTCATAAGGAGGAAAAATTAGTAAAGTAATAAATCTTACCTTCAACCCAATTTAATTTCAGAATTTTGGGGGTTTGGAACCTAATTTCAGAATTAGGGCTTTGTTTTTTTTTTCCCCTTGCAAACTCACCACCAAATCTGAATCTCTTCTACTCCAGTCAACAGGGGATCCCCCCCCGATTCAGGCCGACCCGCGGCCTGAGCCGCCGCTAGCGCGCGGCTGAGCGCCGCCCCCGCGCGCTGCACGCGGCTGCGGGCTGCTGCTCGCGGCTGTGCGCAGCCGCGTGCGGTGGTGGCGCGGCTGTGCTGCCACCCCCCTTGGCTTCGGCCGGGGTGCGAGAGAGAGAGAGAGAGAGAGAGAGAGAGAGAGAGTGAGAGTGAGGGGAAGAAATTCTAGGGTTTGGTTTTGGGGAAGTTCTGGATTTTTACAGAGAGGAAGAAAACTTCTCTCAGATCCTAACGTAAGAGAAGGTTATTATGCAAATAGGCCCCTAATAACCTGGTCATTGCAATTACAACTTCCCCTCAAGTCTTGCCACATGGCTAGATCTAAGACCAAACTCATCCTAACCCTACATCTCACCTCACCATGCACACCTAACACCTCCACTAACTAAAAGAATAAAAAAAAATTTTGATCTACAATACATAGTATTATTTTGGTATAAGCCAATTTTGGGAGTACTTAAAGATATACCAAAATTTGCAATATTTAAGATATACTCCCCATATATTCTAATATCATAATTATTTGGCATAAAATATTTATATATATTTACTATATATATACCAATTTATACCAAAAAAAATGAAAATAACTCATAAAGATGAAATATAATTCTTTGGTCATCTTTATTAATATAGGTATTTAATAAAAAAAATGGCTGTTACACTCGTTCACGTCCTGAACCAATCCTCCTCCCAGTTGGCAGTGCTGAAAGAAACAATGAGAAAGGAAAAAGGTAATTTTGCAATTATCATGTTTGTAAATTGACTGATAGATAAGATGCTGACAGAAAATTTTAGAACATATAGAATGTCAGTAAGAGTTAAAGATGGAGTAGCATGAACAATCTCATTACCCAATACAGGTAAATATGATCCATCAGCAATTTTAACAGAAGGATATGTATTTGAAAGGTTTAAAGACATAAATTTTTCTTTAATACCTATCATGTGGGATGAGACTCCTCAATATAAAATTTAGGGCTTTTGAGGAGAGACAGTATATGCATGCATACCTGAAGAGGATATGTGAGTTGTTGAATGACCATTCTGAGAGGACTCTAGCTGATATAGTCGATCATATTCTCTCTGCGATAGTATAAGAGTGAAAAAATTAGATGAACCAGGATGAGTAGATGAATGAGTCTGAGGAGTATCAAATGGGGTATGAGGATCAAAATCAACTAGTTGTGCCCAGTCGAGTCGACCAAACTTCGTCCAACACTTCTCAGAGATATTGTTATTCTGACTAATGCGCGTACAGTGCCTCGATCTCTGATCAGATACATTCAGTCATCCACCAGGAAAATTGCGTCCCTTGCCAAATGAGCCACGCCCTCCTCTAAAATCGTGTCCACGATCATGACCACGACCTCTACTACGTCCAGTACATTACAGACTGATCAACAGTTGATGTAGGAGATAATCCGTTTGCTCTGAAGATAAGATCCCGGTGATGTCACACATTTTCTTTGTTTCTTTTAGAATCCCAAGGGATTTTATTCTGAAGAAGAAACAAGATGATTTATACAGAAAGCTGGTCATTTTAAGATTCCTAATCCTAATTTAATTTGTTAATTACCTCCTCATCGGAGTCCAATTGAAACAAAGGCTACCCTATAGGTCCAAGTCCAATTAAATTCTCCATCGGGCCATGGCCCAAGTAAGCCACACATATTTATTGGGTAATTTTTTTGAATAAATATAGTTTTTAAAAATAATTCCAAAAATAAATCTCTTCAAAAAATTTCAAAAGTCGACTTCTACATGTCACGTCGACGATAGGTCGTTTCCAACATGGCAGCATCCGCCGGTGGGCAGCTGCATTTTTTTTTCCGACAATCCAGACCAGCTATTTATTTTTTAAGCATTTTTTCTTCATCTGGAGTTGCGAATTCCGAATTAAGTATTTAATTTTTTTAAATATTTTTTGTCCTAGATTGTCAACTCCGACAAAGAAATTTTAGAGGAAAAATTAATCTTTTGGTAGCCCACGCACATCCATTCCAAATTCTTGATGGAACTCATCCAGTTCCTAATCTATTGGGGACGGATATTACCACCCAAAAAAATGAGGAAGGCACCCTAAGATTAAGGCACCCTCAAATTTGATAAAGGCATCCCAAAAAATCAAAAATGATCAAAATGTAGCCTCTTTCTCCTCCTCTTCGTCCCATGCCGACGACCACTGGCCTGCCCCTTGCTGGCTCCCTCCCCGGCCTCCCCCCTTTCCTCCCCCCTCGTCGGCGAATCGGCGAGCCCCCCTCCCCTTGGCCTCTTTCATTCGAACATCTGGGGGAGGGGGAGAGGAGGGGGAGCTTCGCGGAGGGGGGTCACCGGAGAAGATGAATGAGGGGGATCGGAGGAAGAAGAAAGGTGGAAGAAGGACATTTTGGATATTTCACTAAGGGGTCTTTTGGTTTCAAGGAAGTGGGTGAAAGTAAAGAAATGGGGAAGTGTTATTTCTCACTTTCCTATCTATCCAAACACCGAAAGAAAAATAAAAAAAATCTCTTTTCCTTTTCTTTTTTCTGTTTTACACATCCATTTCCTCACTTCCAGGGTGCTACAATTAATTTTGTGGTCATGTAAGTCTCATTTGCAATAAATTGTAGCATAAAACAGTTAATTTTGTGATCATGTAAATCTTACTTGCATTCTAATTAGTCCAATTTTTATTTTTCTTAATTAATTTTTATTTTAGTATTATTTTGCGGTCAACTTTGTGGTCAATTTTTCCACTTTTACTTTCACATTATCATCCAAACGCTGAAAAAGACATAATATTTTCTAAACCAAACTTCCCAATAATATCCAAATATCGAAAAACTTGCTAACTAATTCTCAAGTTTCAAAGGGAACTATTATGACCTTATCACTTCCACCTCTAACCAAATAGCCCCTAAGGTAAAATTGTGAAAAAGAATAATGGCACACTTGTAAATATTTCTTGGGAGTCTTTCTCATTTGTTGGGGTGGCAATATCTGTTCTCCAATCTGCTAAGCTGCCAGATTCTTCGTCGTCCTCGGTGATACACCGCCCACCTCTACTTCTGCCATCGTCGAACTCTCTCCCACTCCCATCGCCCACCTCTACCTCCGCATTAATTTTTTTTTGTCGGAGTTGACAATGCCGTTTGAAGAAAACAGTTAAAAAATTAATTTAAAAAAATAAAAAATTCAACCAGAATGGTCAATCCCCAGCTAATCAAAATGCAACCGCCCGTTGATGTGGAGGACACTACACTGGTAAAGTGAAACGACCAACCACTGATGTGACTCTTACGTGAAGTCGGTGTTTGAAAATATTTTTGAAGAAGGCAAGTTTTATAATTATTTTTGAAGACTATATTTATTCAAAAAGTTATCCTTAGCTATCATGTGAACTTTAACGTGCTGCAATCATTGGAGGAAGGAAGATGTAAAATATGAACGGAAGCTCACAATTCACTACGAGGCTGTTTGGTTTCAAGGAAGTAGGCGAAAGTAAGCAAATGAGAAAGTGTCATTTCTCACTTCCTTATCCATCCAAACTTTAACATCCGAGTTAAAGTTATACTGAAATTTTTTCTCTTAATCACCAATGAAGGAATTTTTTTTATTATAATTACTCGATTAAGTTTAAGACTTAGTAATTGAAGAGTTCATATGTTATAGAAGTATTCACATATATACACCTACATATGCTTTTTACCACCCTATGTATGAATACATGATAATATACTACATTAGTGGTATTGGGGTAGAATCAAGAAAATTTCACTATGAGTAATTATTTTAATCTAAATAGTTAGTGGAGAGGGTAGGTAAAGGAGAGAAAAGGCTAGGATCTTCTTGATTGAAGGAGTGGAGTATTGGATGGAGGGGATGGCTTGGCAAACTTATAAAGTTAGGATCGATTAGATCTAGAAATCCACCCTCTTCAGCTGAACTTTCTTCATTCATCTTCTCTCCCAAAGTTTCCATGACAAAAACTCTAGATACCCACCCTTTATCTTCGCAATAAAAGCTATACACTCTCCCCCTGTTCTTTTCTCTTCCCTTGTTCCCCACAGCAGAGGCGGCAAAGGAGAGGGAGGTCGCGCCCAAGCGGAGCCGTGCCCAGGCGGTCGTGCCCAGGCGGAGCCACGCCCAGGCCGCGCGCCAGCAAGAGGAAAAAGGGGGACTCGGAGGAGGAGAGAGGGGTCTTCTTAGGGTTTAGATCCAAGTTGAGGAAGTGATTTTCAGTCAAAATCTCTAAAACTCACTTTTAGGAAGGTAAATTTTGATTGAAATTATGAAAGAAAAAACAGTGCTTATTTTGATGATCTTTGTGTTCGATAATAATCCAAATGTTCTCTTGCTTAGGGTTATAGTTCAAGGAGGCATAGTCCTAATGAAGAGGAAAATTCGAAGAAAGGTGAGTAAATCCGAATCTTGAAGAACTTATGTCAAGAAACTTGAATATGAATATGTTAACCATCATTTATCTTATGAAATTCGCTATTTTACTAGTAATTTTGTGCTAATTGAATGTTTCTAAATGTGTGTAAATTGATATGAAGAGGGATAAATTTAACATGGTGTGAGGGAGAACAAAAATCTATTAGATATGCTAAATAAGAGAAGTGATTAGCTAAATTATAACGTTAAGAAAATTTGGAATTTAAATAAAAGATTAAACTATTGTTTTGTGTGATGGTATACATTTATCAGTCATACTCACATGGAAGCTTGTAAACATCAAGTTGAATACTAGTTGAGATACTAGAGATATAAATTTGAATAATGAAATCATCGGCGAAGGAAAATGGACTCACACATAGAAACTTGTGCGTAAATTGATGTGATTATACTTATACACACACACATACATAATACACACACATACACACGCATACATATATACATATACAAGTGATGTAGGTGAATTGTATCTTGTATGTGCAAGTAGTAAGTGGCATGATATGAATGAAATTGTATGATATGTTTGTGCAATAACATTGCTCGTGTGAATATTTTTTCCTTGTGGGAAAAGTTGTTTATCTTTATTTGTAGGAAGGGGCGGCGGGAGCCGATAGGGAGGGAGAAGACGGTGTGAAAAAAAGTTGCTCATCCTTATTTATAGGAAGGGCCCGACGAGAGCAGATATGAGGGAGAAGACAATGTAGAAATGTTTGTTCATTGTAGGAAGAGGCCGACGGAGCCGACAGGAGGGAAAGACGGTGTGATAAAAGTAGCTCATTCTATAATAGTAAGAAGGGGCCAGTGGGAGCCGATGAGAGGGGGAAGACGGTGTTAAATATTCATGCATTCCTTGAAATGATGTGGAGATGAAAGATTGCTTGTTGATATGACATTTATAAAAGATGCATGTGTTATGTGTATGCATAACCTAGAACTTGTTATGATTTAAATTATACAATATTATAAACCATAATAAAAGAAAAATTATTACCACGCCATGTATCACCGTATAAGTGTATAAAGTAAATCGAGGAACGTTAGTCTATATTTTTTAAATTTTGGCTTATTGGCGGCCTACTACAAAGATTGATAAATCATCAAAGTCAAAAGATTAACTAGAATATCAAACAATAACTTGGTTTACTCACTAAGCCGTCAAGCTCACCCCCTTTCCTTGATAATATTTTTTTAGGTCTTAGCAGGTAAAGGACCAGCATGAGAACTTGTGAAGGAGTTTTGTTTCGTGACATCACAAATCCTTCAATCATGTCTTGTTATCTTGTTTTACTTTCTACTCTATTTTGGAACTCTTTATGTATATGTTGGGCTTATTATGCTAAGTTGGTGAAAATCATGTTATTCATGTTTATGATCTTTTGTGAAATGTTTAAAGTTTAAGGGATGAATCTATGTTTATAGTCCGACATCCTTTGTATGAGCAATATTTGTAAATAACTTGATGGATTTCACTTGATGTATCCTTTTTGGGATGGCTACTAGTTCCTAATTAAGTGCGTGTGTTGTAGTCTTGGAATGAGAATATCTCAAGTATTATCTTGTTTGGTGGAATATATTATTATTGACTACGTGAGTGTTTACTTGGTGTCTAAAATAATATGTTGCGACTATTGAGAGTCATGTGGACTATTGAACTTCATGCGTTGTATTTGGGCAAAGGACAAATTACAAAGGAGATGCTGCCGAAATTTTGAGCAATTAAGTTATTAGAGTTGATTTCTTATTTCTTTGATTTAAAAGTTAGTAGAGGATCAGAATATTATTATCTGGAACTGTCACACGAACACCGGAAAAGAAAAATAAGAATATTCCTTTTCCTTTTCTCCTTTTACTTTTACACAACTATTTCCTCACTTCTAGGGTGCTATTGTTGTCAAGTAAATCTCATTTATAATAAGTTGTAGCTCACACTTAATTTTGTGATCAGGTAAATCTCACTTGCATTCTAATTATATTCCAATTTTTATTTTTCTTAATTAATTTTTATTTTAATATTAGTTTTGCGGTCAACTTTGTGGTCAACTTTTTCACTTCCACTTCCACATTACCCTCCAAACACCGGAAAGACACAACATTTTTCAAATCACACTTTCCAATAACATCCAAACACCAGAAAACTTACTAACTAATTCTCAAGTTTCAAAGAGAACTATTACTACTGTTCGGTACGGAAAGAGATTTGCCGTAAAATTTCCTTGAATCAGTTGAAAGATTACAACAAAACAATATTCCGACTACAAGGGAGGGAGGATGCTTGAATCTTCCCTTTGTTTAAGGCTGGGTTCTTCGTGTGGCGATGGAGAGTGAATCTTGTTCTCCGTTGACCAGATGACCGTCCTGGACCGTCGGGGGTCTTCTCTTCGGCCAGTAGGGGAGTAACTCAGCTCCGTCTACCAAACTCTCAAAGAGGAGGTAAGCGAAGAGCGGTTAGTACTCAGTAAGCCTGCTGAAGAGTCTTCTCTCTTGTTGGCGTCGTGCTTCTCTCAAAATCTCCGACCTTTGGATTTAATTTGCTCGCCCGACCCTTCTCTGATTCTGGATTCAAGAATGCCCGACCCCTCTCCCTTTTGATTCAATCAATCGACCCTTCCTTCATAGCCAACAGGGCTATTTATAGGGGTCTTAAGGGGTGATCGTGCCCCCTAAAAATGCGCCTGAATGAGGGGCCGTTACCCGCTATACGCGCGGTAACTGACCTCCACGATCTGGGGCGGTTGCAACTGAGACGCGGGCTTTGAACCGACGCGCCTGAGACGCGGGCTTCAGGCCGACGCGCCTTGATGCTGAGACGCGGGTTTTGAACCGACGCGCCTTGATGTAGAGACGCGGGCTTTGAACCAAACGCGCCTTGAAGTTGAGACGCGGGCTTCGGGCCGACGCGCCTTGATGCTGAGACGCGGGCTTCAGGCCGACGCGCCTTGATACTGAGACGCGGGTTTTGAACCGAACGCGCCTTGAAGTTGAGACGCGGGCTTCGGGCCGACGCGCCTTGATGTAGAGACGCGGGCTTTGAACCAAACGCGCCTTGAAGTTGAGACGCGGGCTTCGGGCCGACGCGCCTTGATGCTGAGACGCGGGCTTCAGTCCCTTGCGTCTAATGTTTAAGACTGCTTCTTTGATGGCTTGCCTGGTTAGTCATTTTTAGACAGCCTACAGAACCCCCTCCAAAGTTTCCGATATTCCGCAGTTGAATGGGACGGATTTCGGAATACTTTGGACTTAAACCGCGTTCGCCTTTGTGACTGGACTGTTGATGCTTCGGGTTTGACCTTATCCGAATTTGGTCTTCGTGAGTGTACTGTTGAACTCTTAGAAGCCATCAGAGTCGATCGTGTTGAGTGTCTAGATACACAGCCTAGACCTCCCCAATTGCTTTTAGTCTGTCACGGGTGCGTTTTTGGCTGGGAGTAGTTGGTTGTCTGTTGGCGCCAGTGTACTGTTGAACTGTCTTGCAGACGCATAAGACTGGACGCAGGCTCCTTTTTGAAAAGCAGAGGCTGCTTTGAAGACGCAGCTTCCATAAAATAGACGCGATGTTTGGCCAGACGCGAACTCCTTAGAGGAGACGCGATCTTCCGAACGCACTCTTGGAAATGCTGACGGGGCATGTCCGGTGCGTTTTCTGGGCGCGGACTCTATGTTGTCATGATTACGCCGCCAGCTGGCCTGGGGAAACGGCGAAATTTCGCCTTTTGGCGCGCGGATCTCGCGGTTCATTAAATGAACTGCTCCACGTGTCAATTTTTAACTCGTGGCGAGGTTGCGACGCATGATCTTTGCCACCGGAAATGATTTTGTTACACGCGTCAAGCGACGATTCGCTGCAGCGTCCCTTGGGTCACGCGCCGCGTATCTCTGCGAATCCCTGTGCCTATAAAAGGCAGCAGTTTGGAGAGACTCTTCTTCTTCTCGCGCTTGCTAAGAACTTTAGAAAAACATATTCTCCTCCCTGTTCCTCTGTTTAACCTCGGATCAAATTCGCCATGGCACCAAAGATTAAGCCGACCGCTTCTTCCTCAAAGGCGACCACCACCGAGGCCCGGAGGGGCAGCTCTTCCTCTGCGCAGGACTTCGTCCTCCAAGGTCTCCAAGGTAGTATGCCGTCTAGGCAGAACTTCACCTTTAAGAACTTTAACACAGAGAATGTGTTTGATTCCCCAGACGCAGTCTTTGGGATGATAACCGGGGCGCGGATTAGACAATCTGACGCCCAAGGACTCTGCACTTCGGGTCCTTCACTTAGAATATTTCTAACTGTGAAGGTCTCTGGACGCAGCTTACAGAACGCAGATTTGATTTTCGCGTTCTGTGTCATCAGGCGCCAATTTGATGAATCTGGCGTCTGAGTCCGGGCAGAGTCAAGTCTTGGCTTGCAGAACGCGGATTTGATCTTCGCGTTCTGTGTCATCAGGCGCCAATTTGATGAATTTGGCGTCTGAGTCCAAGTACTTTGGAATTTCGTAAGTATTGGTTTGTAGAACGCGGAATTGATCTTCGCGTTCTGTGTCATCAGGCGCCAATTTGATGAATCTGGCGTCTGAGTCCAAGTACTTTGGAATTTCATAAGTATTGGTTTGCAGAACGCGGATTTGATCCTTGCGTTCTGTGCTTCCTGACGCAGAGTTGCAGGTCTGGACGCGGATTTGATAATTCCTGCGTCCAGTATCTCTTCTGCGTTTAAATTATAAACACTTAGTATTTCTCTTTGCTTTTGGTAAAGCATCTGACTTAAGTGTTTTATCTTTTTGCAGCGCCGCAACCTGCTACTTCACTCCCCAAGATACGCCATTTTGGGCATGTAGGTGGTGCTGACCGGAACCTAACCTTTGTGCTGCAAAGGACTGTCCCTGTGACTGCCGACCAGTCGCCGGCTCGTGAGAAGAAGCTCTCGAACGTCGATATGAGGACTCTTCGAGTGCTTATGACCGATGCAGCATTCATCACGGATGATGGCATTCAGCTGGAGAAGCCCGCCTTCTTCTTCGGGGATCATATCCACGATGGCGGCCATCGCGTGCACGAAGGGACTTACACATGGCTCCGTCAAATAGGGGGCAGAAGGTTCTTTCTCCCGGCCATGGATAGGATGTACCCTATGTTCTATTACCAGCATATGTCCGTCCCGCGGAAGATGGAGTTTGACCTCGCTCGATATGCTCCTGAGGTTACTCTTGGCGATCTGGGCTCCCACTACCAAGTGCACCGTCATGACGGCCATGACGGGTCGGTTATCGGCCTTTTCCCTGGATCGCGCAAGAGGGAGATCCCGTCTGGAGAGATACCGCACATTGGCACCACCTTCCTCAACATGTTCATGGCAGCGGAGGGTGACTATCCAGTTGCGTTCCGTGCATATGGGTGGATCCATTCCCCAGCGAATTACTGGTGGGGCAGGATGGTTGGCTTTGTCCTTACCGAGCTCGGGGATTTGCTGAAGCGTGTAGGACTGTACTCGGCGGTCAGGGCCGTACAGTGGGGGATCCCTCAAAGTTCTCAAAACTTCTTTGGGATCTTAGAACGTTACAATCCCTTGACGGGGACGTTCTTTACTCCAGTCGGGGAGATGGGCCTTGCCTTACACGAGCTGCACGAGGTCTCAGGACTGGTAACAGGGGACATGCCCTATGAAGAATATGTCCCGACCGCTGTGGAGCTTCGCCACGTGAAGGAGGAGTTTCCCCTCATATACGAGACCTACTGGGAAGTGCTCTGTCACTTCCATATCTGCGGTCAGATCACCAAATGGCGGTCGCAGGGGGTCACGTATCTGTCTTGGGCCAGTTATTTGTTCAACAATGTGAACACCAAAGACCACTTGATCACCCGATTGGCTCCCAGCTCTGATAGGGAGATCGAAGACCGGATTGACCAGGCTCCCGAGAAGTTCTACACCACAGAATCGAACGAAGATGGTTTCGACCCCGACTTGGTTTTTGAAAGCTTCCACCACCAAGCCCGGACTCCTATCTTCGATCGGGCGCTGCTGGCGGGTTTTCTGATGCTGTGGCTAAAGCGTTGTGTGGTGCCCACGCTGCCACATGAAGTTATAGTTGCCGACGTGGTGTACCCGGCGGTGCTTCTGGCCCATGGCAACCCTATAGCTCTTCTCCCGACCGTGGTGGCTGGTATTCAGAGCGGGCTGCGGGCGCTGGCTAAAAGCTTTTGTGAGCCGCCAAAAACTGTGGATTCCGAGGGGAAGCCGCTCACGGACGCAGAGGGGAATCCAGTGGTGAAGCATCCCAATCCTCGGGTCGAGCTGCCTTACACATACCTTATGGCCTGGTATGTGATGCACTGCCCCTCTTTGATGACGGCGGTGCGTTGGAAGGAGGACTCCGTCCCCTTCATACAGCGATTGGAGGGTTCAAGGTGGGAAGATCCTTATATATATTACATCCGGAAGCGTCTTTCAGCCCCGGCAAACTATCAGCTCAATCGTTGCCTCCTCCAGATCCCTGGTGCATCCTACGGCGATCTACTTGTCGATTCCGCAGGCCCTGATGATTTCACGGGGTTATCCCAGGGAGCCTTCTGGTGGTTGCTCAATATTCGGCCCGGGTATATGCTTTTTCGACAAGGGACGTCATGTACCATTGAGCCATACATGCCGAATCGCTTCGCTCGACAGTTCGGCTATGACCAGCTCTATATCGGGAATCCAAATGCTTATCTCGCCTTCGAAGGGAACTTGTTCGAGGGTGCTCGGGCCTGGTACTATAGTGTGGCTGGAGGGACAGGAACAACCTTCCGTCTACCTCTCGAAGCGCCCAAGTGCCAGATGAGTCTAAGCTATTGTACTTGGTACTCCCAAGCCGTCCAGACACCAGACTTTCTTCCGGCATCTTCATGTATCGAGAGCATCAATGCAAGCCTCGAGGCAAGGACAGAGTCTGGTAAACCAACGAGACTCGTAGAGCAGTACCGGAAAGCCCGTAAGGAGGTCGGGAGAAGGACGAGGAGGGAGCCACGAGCTACAGAGCCACGACCGCCAAGGGCAGAGCCACGAGCGAAGAATGAGCCGTCAGTAACGAGGGCGGAGCCATCAGCGACGAGGGAGGAGCCGCGGACGAATAGATGTAAGCAGGTGGTGAGTAAGCGTCCTCACCGCCCCACTTCTGTTATTGAGCCTGCCCCGAAGAAGGTTAGGAGGGACTTGGCGGCTGAAGTCTCTCAATCCGGAGCTATCTCTGCCGGAGTTGAGGCTCCTCCTGAAGACGTCGTCAGAGTTGAGGAACCTCCGGAAGAGGAGGATTTCCCCCCTTTAGTTCGTGCTCCTAAGTCGCACCGCGAGGCTGTGGAGGAAGGGGAGTTCATCGAACAACCCGTTATTGCTGCTGATGCCGAATCCCCAGAGATTGACATAATGGGCGATGAAGATGTTGAACTTCCGGAAATCTCAGCTCAGCTCAAACCTCCTTCTGCTCATGAAGGGAGAGATGAGGCACAGCAGTTGGGGTCTCCAGGCGTCTTCATCTCTAGTTCCAGGGCCGTCGACCCTAGTCCTACTACTGGGGTGATTGGAGGCAAGGCTCCGATTACGGAGCTTCCTGAGCTGTCGTCTTCTTCGTTCTCAGGGGAAAGCCTCTTTGAGGACGAAGTCGACTATAGCGAGGAACCCGCTCCTCCTGATCAAAGCAAGTTCTTCCATATCTCAGAGGAGGAAATGTATGGAGGCGAGCCATCGTCTGCACCGTCAGTGGCGGCTATCCCTGTTAAAGGTACCCTTTCCCCCTACTGTCCAATTTTCTCTTTGCATGTTGAAGAAGATGTCTTGACATTCTTTATTTTATATTGCAGGGCCAACCGGAGATGCCGAGGCTACAACCTCCTCGCATATTGAGGAGATGGTGGGAGAGTTGACTCGGCCACAGGGAATTGAGACCTCAGCTGCTGAGATGCCCTCAGAGGGGGCAGCTGCTGATACTGGAGAGCCTTCCACTCTACCAGAGGAGGAAGCCACTACTGAGGTCAAGGAGGCTCGGGTGGAGGCAGGTCCACTCCCAGGAGATTGCACGGCTCAAGTTTCAAATGAAGTTTCTGAGGAAATCGTGCTTGCCACTCCATCATTGGTCGCGGAAGTTCCCGCAGGGATAGCACCTCCGGAAGCACCAGTGGCTGGTTCCGCTCTTGCCGTATCGGCGGTTAGCATGACTTCTGCGCAAAAAGAGCCGGCCTACACCCCTTCTTCCGAGATAGAAAGGGGGTCGGGGAGCGTTCCGGGTGATGACAGCATGGACTTCCTGACGCGCAGTACGGTGCGGCAGTTCTTTGAAGCGATGCGATCGTGCATCGACTTTATCCTTTCTGGGCGTCGTTCTTTTGACTTTGCCCGGAGATTTCTCGGGAATGTGGCCGAGAACATCGAGCTAGTCGGGGGCCTTCCTCTTGCTCAGGCATGTATGCGGGTGGTGGATCAGTTGGAGAGTGACCTGAAAGAGCTGAAGTCTTTAGACGAAGCTGACTCCCTCCACGAAACCCAAGTCATCCTGGATAGCCTCCTTTCTGCCCAAAGGCAAGAGCGACAGGAAGTGGAAGTACAAATTGCCGAAGAGGTCAGCAACCTTGAGCGTTCCCAGGCTGAATGCCAAAGGCTGATTGAAGACTCAGGGGATACTGAGCTTATCATGCAGAACACAGAGCTTGCTATTACCAATGCTCGGGCTGCCATTGCTAAGGCCAAAGCCATGCTAGCTGTCAATGAAGAGAAGCTCGTCGCCCTCCAGAAGAAGCTAGAGGAGCAGAAGGCTGCAAGGGTACGGGCTGAAGAGAGCCAGTCTGTTCATCTCTCCAGATTGGAGACTTTGCGAGCCCAGCTGGCTGAAAAACCCTGCCTATCTGAAGAGGAGCTGCGGGTTGATTAGTACACAAAAGTGCATATTTTACATCATAACTTCCATGCATAATACAAATAAATAAGTGATTTTTACTCCTCTTCTCTACTTATTTGCAGGTACACAATTAATGGAGAGATATTCAAATAATCACTTAATTAACACTAATTAAGTGATTAATTAAAAGATTAAGGATAAAGCCAAATCTCAAACCAGATCTAGAGAGATCCGCGCAACAAAGTCAGAATCCAAGTGGTCCACGTGGATAACCACTTCTCAACTGAACTGTACCAGAAAGATCTGGACCAACGGCCCAGATCTTGCCGCGGGAACGCAAGTGGGCGCGGCAATCTAGGGCCGTTAGATCCCCGGATTTTGTGGCAACAACCTACTCTCCAGAAGCTTCTCCAATCTGCTATAAATACTGCATCATCACCTACGAGCTGAGACTGATCAGAGAAGAGAGGAGATTAGTTTTAGGTGTTGTAATTTTAGTTGTTTTTCTCTAGTTTTCTTTCTTTAGATCTCTCTCTCTATCCCTAGATTTCATTACAAAAGAGAGTGATTGTGAGGGAGAGAGCTTGTGTAATCAAGGGTGACAACTTGAAGCTATGCAAGGATTGATCCATCCTCCATTCCTCTACTTGAGTTTGATTCTAGTTTCTTGTGCTTTCTTTACATGCTTTATTACTTGCTTACTTTAATTCATGCAATTTACTTCAAGCTTTGTTTTAGTTCTTTAATGGCTTCTTGTAGCTAGATTTTCATTCCATGTACTAGTTTAACCACTAGCTTAGCCACTTCACTACTCATGGGTGATTGCTTTTGTTAATCTTGCAAGTGTATGATCTTCTCTTCTCCGATGGTTAAACCACCATCTTGCAAATGAGAAAGTAATTAGGTCAACACGCTAGACGAATTCCAAGCCTATGGAGTGACAACATTAGGCAAAGCTTTCATTATCAAGGAGTTTGGTAAGCTTTGGCAAGCTAGCAAGGTAATCTAGTCTTGGATCGCTTTCTTTAAGTTTCTTGTTCTTTTCTTGTGAATACCACAACCATTCTTGATTTCTTTTCCAACGACTTCCACATGAACATATCCATCCTCTTTTGGTTTCTTTTGCATCACTAAGTTTATAATCAAGAGAAGACTACTAGTTTTATCACTTCACAACCTAACGTTTAAAGCTTCTATCGCGAGCTCTCCCTGAGATCCGACTCGGTATAGCCCTATACTATAGCGGAGACAAGAAAGGGTACATCAAATACATTCATTTACTATACACATAATAAGTGCACCTTTTCCAGTCTAATCAAATTGGCGCCGTTGCCGGGGAGAGCGACGTATATTTTGGTTTAAAGTGAAGTACTAAACTATTATTCTTCTCTGTTGCAGGTTACAGGAGAAGAAAACAGGAAATTATTTACTGCAGTAACATCTAAGTGAACCTGGCCCTCTGCTCAAGAAAGCAGAGACCAGGCTTCCACTGAAGTGCCGCGGACCCGCGGCATATCCAGTGGAAACGCGGCACTTTTGAAAGATTTTCTCACCAAATTTCTGCAGAGCCTCTGGTTCTGCAAAATACTGCTGGTTCTATACTTGAAATCCTGTGTTGTTCACTGTATTCCTGCTTAATTAAAAAACAGTAAAAAGTTGGTTGATAATTGTTAAAAATTGTTTAGACACTTGCATTTTAGGCACGTGTCTTTTCAATTCTTTACTTTTACTGTTGAAGAGTGCTGGAGGCAAGGTACGTGTTTGCATTGCATAATAGACTAGGACAAACTCTTGCTTGATTTTCTGGCTTAGAGTGAATCTTGGTTATTTTTCTTGTACACTTGCACAATTCAATTCTAAGGGCATACCCGTAAATAAGATAAGGTGGGGGAGGTCATTACCCTTTCCTTAGCCCGAAAACCATAACCCAAGCACTCACTAACCCAAGCCCTAATTTAATAAAAAAGTAGACGTTGGCCCTAGGGACATCTCGGACTCACTTAGGAGATTATCCTAAGGGGGAAAAGTGTTGGAATTTAACTCTTGCAAAATCGGTGTCTAGGAAAGGGGTTGAGGGCCGAAAGCCCGAAGGTTGCTGGTTACTTAATTAAGGAACGTCTCCGGACGGAAAACCTCCCACCAACCTTACCCTTCCCTGGCCGATTAGCTTGTGGTTAGAGTCTACACTGAACCTCCCGTGGACGGTCTATCAGTTAGGAGTCGTCTAGGTCTAAGTCTACCCTAACTTAGGTTAGAATTTTTCTTTCTTTTGTTTGTTTGTTTGTTTGTTTGTGTTTGTTTGTGATTGTGTGATATGGCTTACAATTACAATTCTTTCCATCATAATCCTTATGTCACACACACACCATATTCAGATAATTCCAACCCGGTGTTTTATAATATGCACCAACCAAATACACCGGGTTGGCCTTATCCGAATCAATACGACCCATACACCCCATCTAATGATTATAATGTCCAAAATAATTTCAACTCTTTACCGAGTAATTGGGGATTCCAGTACCCCGAGTCAAATTATCAAAATCCTTGTCCATCATATTCACCTTGTCCACAGTATTCATTTCCCGAGTCCACTTCATATACTCCTTTTTCTGAACCTTCCTTTGAAGAAAAATCTGAGTTGCAAAGGAGTATAGAAGACAATTTACTGAGAGTTGAGCAACAACTTCAAAACCATTTGTCTCTCCAATTCCACCATATTCTCAAGAATCTTACTCAGTTCCACCTTTTCATAATGAACAACCATTTGCTTGTGAACCGAGTAAAGATTTCTTGTGTGAGTCAACTTTTCCATCATCACACACTTTTGACTCACACTTCCAAGACAACACTTCCTCTTTCCATCAAAATAATGAAATCATCGATTATGGAAAGATGCTTGAAGACATGACCAATGCTCAAAATGCTAGGAATCGTGACATAGAATTGATGATCCAAACTCTTCATTCTCATCCTCTTTCTAATGTCACTAGCCACTCTGTTAAATCCAAAGAGTCATGTAGTCTTGGAAATCCAGATTCAATTTCAGCAAGTTTTTCATTTCCTAAACTTGAACTTGTCCAAAATTCAAATCCAATTGACATTTTGGCAAGTTTTTCATCTCCTAAAATAAACTTGTCCAAACTCCAGATCCAATTGACGTTTTGGCAAGTTTTCCTTTTTCTGAAATTGAACTGGAACATGAATTTGATTCTGAACTTTCACTTGATGATTCCAACTTACTTCCTGATTCAATCATGACTTCCATATCCTTACCGGTTTTCAATCCATTTCCAAAGTCAAAATTGAATCCATTTTCCATCCATTGTGAAATTGAATCACCAATCTTTTATGATGATCACATAGAACTTGGCCAATTCCATACTTCTGAAAATTCCATTGATAAATTGGCAAGTTCTCCACATTTAATTGAACTACATGAGGAATGTGATCTTGAACCTCAACTTAGTGATTCAATCCTTCTTCCTGATTCCATAATGACTCCGGTATCTTTACCTCACTTTAATTCTTTCCCGGAGTCAACCTTGGATCCTTTCACAATTCACAATGAAGTTGAATCATCCATCTTTGAGGATCATATTGAACTTGCCCAATTTTACACTTCCGAAGATACCATTGACATTCTGGCAAGTTCTCCATCTTTTGGAATTGAACTCAAATGTGACCTTGATTTTCTCAATCTCTTTACTTCTGAAACTGATTGTACAATTCTTAAGGAAGAAGTTGACTTAAGTTTTGAAGAATTGTACGGTGATGAGCTTGAATTTCTTAAAATTGGAAGTAAAGAGATATCACTTTTAGAAGGTCACATCCCATTGTTGGACTCTGATTGTGGACTTGAGTTTTCATTTCTTGACTTGGACACAATTTCTGACTTCACTTCGACTCCTGAACCATCACTTGATTTAAATCATAATCCTGAGTCGGTGTTCCTTTCCGAGTCCAAGTCAACAGTTCTATCAGTTCATACTCCATTCTGTGACAAGGAATTTGATAAATTTGAGTCTGAAATTCTTTGGAAAATCTTAAAATTAGATGGGGGCATGTACATAATTAAAATAACACACGCATGCATCTTTTTAGTGTGTCATATTTTTGCTATGGTTGTGGGTTCCTAAAAACCCAAAGAAAAGATGATTGGGCCATGTTCCGTGGACCAATCCGACCACCACCGAAACCACCACCCTAAGGTAATTTTGTTCCTTCCCTTTCCATTTTGTTTCATGCATACATATATCATGATGCATTGAGGACAATGCATGAAATAAGTGTGGGGGAGGGTTTACTAACTTAGAGTTTTAGATTTTCTTTCTTTTATACTTCTTTTATAAATAAAAAATAAAAAAAAAAATAATAAAAACTTTTTGAAATAAGAAACAAAGTTTTGCTCTATTTTTAAGAAAATTAAGATGTATCTTAGAGATTAAGAAAGCCTTAATTATGACATCTTAAACTTAGTTGAAATAATAGATCTTGTTTGAAAATTATAGGCTAAGTAAGTAAAATTGGTGAGATATTCTTATCTTGAATTTTTTGCCTTAGATAAGTATGCACTTTACACTTACACATTTCTTGGGATGGAAACAAAGACCAAAAATGCCATATAAATAAAAAAAAAAAAAAAGAAAAAAAAAAAGAAAAGAAAAAAATATATAAATAAAAGATCACTTATTAAAGCTGGGAAATTGTGCCTCAAGAAGCATGATGACTCACGCCTAACAGTGATCCCACTTATTAAGCTGGGTAATTGTGCCTCAAGAAGCATGATTATTCACGCCTAACGGTGATTAAGAATAATCCCTCTTAGTTTTGTGGCCTTTTTCACTCGAGTCCTTAAACCCGAGGGATGTTTCCTCATCTGGTGCCCTAAGACCATCTGGTCTGGGAGTCATCGGTTATAGGCTCGCTACATGGGTGAAATAGAAAGCCTAATAAACTAAGGGAAGAAAAAAGAAAAAAAAATAATATAATAATAATATATAAATAAATAAATGGCTTGATGGTTGGAGTTGAAATCCCAGAAATCTTCACTGTGCACGGTGTGCATACTATCTAGGTTTTATGAAAGATAAAGTATTCAATCCAATTTTGAATTCTTACCTTAATTAAAGACAAGATCTTGCATGGATACTAAGTTTAAGGAAGAATGATTATAGGTGGACTTATGACCTAGGATCACTTATATTTTCGCAAAAATAGTTCGTAAACTTATCTCTTATTCAAAATGCGTTTTCAAAATACTAACATTTGTCTTCTTTCTTTATGGATTTTGTGGGTGTAATCCGCTGAAAACCCTCAGGAGACAACACTCCTCCTCTAGGGTAACCTAGAGGTTTAACGGCTTGTTGCACATGCTCAGTGCAATCGCGTCACCTGCGAAAGTGGTGTAGTAAATTGTTAGTCTAGATTTTCTTTTTCTTTGTTTTGCTCGGGACGAGCAAAAGAATAAGTGTGGGGGTGTGATTAGTACACAAAAGTGCATATTTTACATCATAACTTCCATGCATAATACAAATAAATAAGTGATTTTTACTCCTCTTCTCTACTTATTTGCAGGTACACAATTAATGGAGAGATATTCAAATAATCACTTAATTAACACTAATTAAGTGATTAATTAAAAGATTAAGGATAAAGCCAAATCTCAACCAGATCTAGAGAGATCCGCGCAACAAACTCAGAATCCAAGTGGTCCACGTGGATAACCACTTCTCAACTGAACTGTACCAGAAAGATCTGGACCAACGGCCCAGATCTTGCCGCGGGAACGCAAGTGGGCGCGGCAATCTAGGGCCGTTAGATCCCCGGATTTTGTGGCAACAACCTACTCTCCAGAAGCTTCTCCAATCTGCTATAAATACTGCATCATCACCTACGAGCTGAGACTGATCAGAGAAGAGAGGAGATTAGTTTTAGGTGTTGTAATTTTTAGTTGTTTTTCTCTAGTTTTCTTTCTTTAGATCTCTCTTCTCTATCCCTAGATTTCATTACAAAAGAGAGTGATTGTGAGGGAGAGAGCTTGTGTAATCAAGGGTGACAACTTGAAGCTATGCAAGGATTGATCCATCCTCCATTCCTCTACTTGAGTTTGATTCTAGTTTCTTGTGCTTTCTTTACATGCTTTATTACTTGCTTACTTTAATTCATGCAATTTACTTCAAGCTTTGTTTTAGTTCTTTAATGGCTTCTTGTAGCTAGATTTTCATTCCATGTACTAGTTTAACCACTAGCTTAGCCACTTCACTACTCATGGGTGATTGCTTTTGTTAATCTTGCAAGTGTATGATCTTCTCTTCTCCGATGGTTAAACCACCATCTTGCAAATGAGAAGTAATTAGGTCAACACGCTAGACGAATTCCAAGCCTATGGAGTGACAACATTAGGCAAAGCTTTCATTATCAAGGAGTTTGGTAAGCTTTGGCAAGCTAGCAAGGTAATCTAGTCGGATCGCTTTCTTTAAGTTTCTTGTTCTTTTCTTGTGAATACCACAACCAATTCTTGATTTCTTTTCCAACGACTTCCACATGAACATATCCATCCTCTTTTGTTTCTTTTGCATCACTAAGTTTATAATCAAGAGAAGACTACTAGTTTTATCACTTCACAACCTAACGTTTAAAGCTTCTATCGCGAGCTCTCCCTGAGATCCGACTCGGTATAGCCCTATACTATAGCGGAGACAAGAAAGGGTACATCAAATACATTCATTTACTATACACATAATAAGTGCACCTTTTCCAGTCTAATCACGGGTCCAGGCGATGATGGAGGCTGAGAAGGCACGTCAGCATGAGATGCATCGTCTCAGGGAGCGCATCCGTTCCCTACCAGATCGAGATTTTTAGCCTTCTCCTCCCTTCTTTTTTCTTTTTTTGTAACGCTCAATCTTATTTGTATAAGAGAGCGTTTTTGTATCACTTTCATATTTTTGGATATAAATAAAAGTGACACCCTCCTTTTTACTTCTTTTGTCTCGAACTCTTTGCCTTTGGTTGGACATGTAGGAGCAAGGAAGTCTTTTGATCTTTATCAAAATTATAATCATAATCTTAATAAGTCAAAAGATATGAGGAAAGATCTTGTTTCAAGAACTTTCATGACACTGTCAGAGGTGTAAGCTTAACTTGACAGAGGTGATTTTTGGTGGACCTGCCACTTTGTGGAAGAAAGTGACAGGTGGAGTTCGTACCCCCAGGAAAGATGAACTTTTATCAAGGATTTGTGCTTAACTTGATTTCAGATCAGCTGGGGATGTTGATGGAAACATTGTTTATTGGTGTAATGTTAACCAACAATGCCTCCAAAATGAATTCGATATTCTGTTGGGGAGAATATCAAATGAAACTAGACTCGCGGGGGAATCTAGGGAAGTCCTTACCGTTAGAGGTGTGATATTAACTTAACGGGTTGGAAATAGTCTTGTCAGAAGTGTAATGTTAACTTGACAAGGACATGAGTTAGAGGTGTGATATTAACTTAACTCATCGACATCTCAGTTTTATAAGGGAAAACTGAGGGTGTCACTGTCATAGGTGTGATGTTTAACTTAACAGTGAGGGTAATGCTAGAGGTGTAATGTTGAACTTGGCATTAGTCGTCTCGGCTTGAAGAAGTCGAGGAAGGTCATAGCCATAGGTGTATTGTTGAACTTAGCAATGACTCGGATGCTAGAAGTGTAGTGTAACTTGGCATCGTTCGTCTCGGCTTAAGGAAGTCGAGGAAAGGTCATAGCCATAGGTGTATTGTTGAACTTAGCAATGACTCGGATGCTAGAAGTGTAGTGTTAACTTGGCATCGTCCATTTCAGCTTCGATATGGAAGTCTGAAGAAAGGGTGACTGTCAGAGGTGTAATATTAACTTGACGGGCACCTGATATACTGCTTAGAGGTGTAATGTTAACTTAAACAGTAGTTTGTCAGAGGTGTGATATTAACTTGACAAGAATTGGCTCTTGATAGGAGCAATTTGAGGACCTGTCATTCTATTGATGAGAATTGACAAGTGGAATTTGAAATGCCAGAGGTATAGTGTTAACTTGGCAATTTTGAAGTTTGCTGCTCTATGTAGAGGTAACAAGCGGGGCTTGTACTCGACAAGGAGTATTCATTACCAGAGGTATAGTGTTTACGTAGTAATGTTTGCATTTTGTGGTCCTACCATTCTATGGATGAGAATTGGTAAGAGATTTTGGAGGAGAGAGTGGAATCAGGTCCACTTAGGATTTTTAGCAAACCCTCAGCTGTCAACGGATTTGAGGTGCCTTACCAACTACCGTTTGAGTTGGGCTAGTCATGCTATTCCCCTCAGCATGATGAGTTGTCGAGGACTTATGTTGGGCTTAGATGCCAACATTTTCCTCTATCCTTAGCCGTCGAAGGCGTTGGATGTTTGATCAGAGGTGTGGTATTAACTTGATCGGCAGAAGAACACCATCTAGGGATAGTATTTCTTCAGGAATTTGCCATTGATTGGCATCATGAGTGTATCGCCATTAGAGGTTATGAGACGATACGATCCATTCGAGTAGACCGACTCTACTACAAATGGTCCTTCCCATTTGGGTTGGAATTTTCCCTTTGTCTTGTGCGTCATGACCATGGGTCTCCGGACGGCTAAGACAAGGTCGCCTTTCTTGAAAGTTCGCGTTTTGACTTTCTTGTTGAAGGCTCTGGTGATGCGAGCTTGATAAAGCTCGATCTGCTGCTGGGCCTGCAGACGCTTGTCGTCTAAGGCCTCCAGTTCTTGGAGTCGCTGTCGATGCTTCTCCTCTGTTGTCATCTCGGCGGTCAGGGCGACGCGTAGAGATGGAATTTGGATTTCCAGTGGGAGGACAGCTTCACATCCGTACACCAAGGAAAATGGCGTGGCTTTAGTTGGGGTTCGCACGGTCGTGCGATATGCCCATAAGCATTCACCCAGCTTATCGTCCCAGTCTCGTTGACTTTTCGAGACGAATTTCTTAAGAAGCTTGCCAATAGTCTTATTGAAAGCTTCCGCGAGGCCGTTGGCGGGAGGATAGTATGCCGTTGATGACACACTCTGGATTCTGAACTTAGCACAGAATCTCTGGAAAGCCTGGCTGATGAACTGGGGTCCATTGTCATGGACGATCCGCCGAGGCACACCGAAGCGATAGATAACGTGATGTTTCACGAACTTGATCACGTTAGACGATTTTACCTCTTTTAGAGGAACAGCTTCGGCCCACTTGGAGAAGTAATCGGTTATTGCTAGAATGAACCGATGTCCTTTCGACGATGGTGGGCTGATGGGGCCAACCACGTCCATCCCCCACATTTCGAACGGCCAAGTAGAGGTCGTAGAGTGGAGATACCCTGGTGCTTGATGGATGAAATCGCCATGTATTTGACAGGCGTGACATCTCTTAGCGAGGGAGATGGCGTCGACAATCATCTTGGGCCAATAGTAACCCAATCTTTGGAGTCGGTTTGCCAGCTTCGGGCCAGGTTGATGAGCTCCACAAATACCATCGTGGCTTCTTTCAGCACTTCACGGGCTTCTTTTAATGAGAGGCACCGGAGCAGGATCCCATCATGCGATCTACGATACAATGTTCGCGAAATCGCATTGTAGTAGAATTTGGAGGCTTTCCTTCGGATGGCAGCCGCCTCCCTGGTGTCTTCGGGCAAGATGCCGTATAAGACAAAATCAATGTAGGGGAATCGCCAGTCTTTAAGTTCTGGATCGGTTGACACTTCAAGTGTTTCCTTACCGCGACGATCTCCCGTTGACCTCTGGTAGTCTCCGAGGGGACTTTTTGGGCAGTATAGGTCGTGGCTATAGACGAATACCTTCTCCATTGCTCCAGCTGGAAGAGCTAAGGAGGCAGCAAGGGATGCAAGTGCATCTGCATGCGCATTTTGCTTGCGCGGTACATGGTCGATGTAGAAGTTTGAAAACCTCTCGGCCATGTGGACTGTCGCGTTGTAGTAGGGTACTAGATCTTCATGCCTGACCTCATACTCTCCGCGAACTTGGCTGACGATGAGTTTGGAATCACCGTATGCCTCGAGATTTTTAACGCCAATCTCATCGGCGAATTGCATCCCAATCAGGAGGGCGTTGTATTCCGCCACATTGTTGGAACAGGGCTCGGTTAACGAGATAGCTCGGGGGATCACGTAGTTTTGTGGGAGACGAGTACTACTCCTACCCCCGCTACTGTGTGTCCCTCGGGGCTTGCCCTTGATGCACCATCGAAGAAAAGTTGCCATACTTGTCCTTCAAACGATGTCTGGGTTAGGCATACTTCGGCGACCTCATCTGGGAGATCCTCATAAAGTTTGGCTGCCCTCGGATCTGGGTGTTCGGCTAAGAAGTCCGCCACCGCTTGTCCTTTAATGGCCTTCTGTGGCAGGAAGTGCATCTCATATTGGGAGAGCAATATAGCCCATTTCGCCAGCCGGCCATTCAATGACGAAGGCTTTGTCATGAGTAACCTCAGGGGGTTGACTTTTGATATGACATTTATGGTTTGGCCTACCAGATAGTGTCGCATTTTCTGAATAGCGAACACCAAGGCCAAACACTCCTTCTCGATCGGGTTGTACCGATGTTCGGCCCCGATCATTGTTCTACTGAGGTAGTAGATTGCTCGTTCTCGTCCTTGGTCATCATTCTGAGCTAGTAGAGCTCCCAAAGAATGATCCATCGATCGGACGTACACCAGGAAGGGCTTTCCGGATACCGGAGCTGCAAGGACTGGTGGTTGGGTGAGGTATCGTTTGATCTCCTCGAATGCTTGTTGGCAAGCATCGTCCCATATGAACGAAACGCCCTTCTTCATCAGCTTGGCGAAGGGTTGGCATCTTCCGGAGAGATTTGAAATAAATCTGCGGATGTACGCCAGTCGTCCCTGCAATCCTCTGAGCTCCCTAAGGCTTCTTGGAGGTTGCATTTCCTGAATGGCGCGAACCTTCTCTGGATCCAAGTGAATTCCGGTAGAGGTTACAACAAACCCTAGGAATTTTCCGCTGGCTACCCCCAGGAAGGACTTGGTAGGATTCATCTTCAATTGATGAGCCCGCATGATGTCAAAGACCGCTTTTAGGTCCGCTATGTGATCCCCTTTAGTGCGGCTTTTCACCGCGATGTCATCGACATAGCACTCCACCGTCTTGCGTATCTGCTGGTGGAAAATGGCATTCATAGCCCTTTGGTATGTCGCCCCTGCATTTTTTAGTCCGAAGGGCATGACGGTGTAGCAGTATACTCCTAGAGGTGTCCTGAAGGAGGTGTGCTTTTCGTCGTCAGGGTACATCTTGATTTGATTGTAACCTGAGAATCCGTCCATAAAGGACATTCGCTCGAACCCGCATGTATTGTCAATCATGACATCTGTGATTGGCAACGGGAACTCGTCTTTGGGGCAGGCCCCGTTTAGATCGCGGAAGTCGATGCAGATCCGGATCTTCCCGTTCTTCTTAGCAACGGGGACGATGTTAGCTACCCAGTCGGGATGTTGTTCTTCCCTGATGAAGCCAGAGTCAATGAGCTTTTTGACTTCTAATTGGATTGCCTCCATTATTTCCGGACGAAACCGTCGCTGCTGTTGTTTGACAGGCTTCAAGTCCGGATTGATGTTGAGGCGATGCATAGCCACTTGAGGATCAAGTCCAGGCATATCCTCGTAGTTCCAGGCGAAGACGTCTATATACTCTTGTATAAGAGATATTAGATCCTTCTTCTCTGAAGGTGACAGGCCGTCACTTATGAAGATGAGCTTAGGATTAGCCTCATCCCCCAGATTGATCTGAACAACCTTGTCTTCTGTGGGTGGCTCACGCTGTTCAAAGCGGATATCCCAAAGAGCATTCAAATGTTTGATCCAAGGGTCTGTATCCGACTGGATCATTTCTTCATCTTCATCTTCCAGATGGCTTGTTGAAACCATATTTATTGAAAGTTCTTTGAAGATGTTGCCGACACTGACATCCGATTCCCACGATGACGTGCCTGATGAGTGGTCGTGGCCTGACAGTCTCTCCGAATCAGAGGCTGATGGCACTGGAGTTGATACATAGCCCAACCCCCTGCGGGTCTGATGATAATAATCAGGTGCTTTCCCTTTCGGCACAAAAGATCGAAGCAATGATCTCCTTCCTTTGCCGAAGTTCAATCCGGGTCCATTGGCTAGATCGTATCCCATACGCTTCATCATCTTGAGCGTTCTCGGTTCATAGTGATTGAACTGCGGGGGCTCCTCTTCACCTTCTGATTCTTCATAGGGTGCTGGTTCAGACGAAATTCGTCCAAAGAGGATTGGTTTCTGGCCTTTTCGTCTGGCTGGAACCAGGAATACAGACTTTTGTGCGTCACCATCATCCTGGTACGTCCCGAAGGATGATTTTATTGGTACATGCAATGATGTCAAGGCATCCATTGCCGACCATACATCCTCGTCTACGTCGGTGCTAGTATCCGACGGTATTGAATCAGACTCATACGCAAGGAAGTACGCGAAATCTAAATCTTCATTAATATACCAACCGCCTACATCGTCGGTGGTATCAACATCGAGCTTATTAGTGCTCTTTACAAGTGGTTCTAGCTCCCACATGCACTCTTCTTTTCGGGCTCGATGTCAGCCTCGTTACCAGAGTCTGGCTCCTCTGGTTGCGGGGTTTCATTATTCTCCTCATATAAGAGGGAATCCGTGAAATAATTCTCAACCCCTTTGAACGGATGCCTTTCGGCAATCAACGTTCGGACCTGTCCGCTCTCGTCAATGTATTTCATGACTTGATGGAGAGTGGAGGGGACGATGGAATTTTGGTGAATCCATGGTCGTCCCAGCAACAGGTTGTAAGACGTGTCAGCGTCAATGACGTAACACGTTACTTCTGATTTGAGGCTCCCGATCCGGCATTTGAGCTTGATCTTCCCCATCGGGCGGGAGCTGTTGGCATTAAACCCATAAATAGTCGTCTGGGTAGGGCTCAGACGATGGGTAGGAATGCCCAGAAATTGCATGACCCGGCGAGGTATGATGCTTAGTGCGGACCCAGGGTCTACCTGAATGCGATTCACCTCGGATGACCCGATATACCCCGTGAAGTATAGGGGTCGGTCATGCTTCCCTTTACCTGCATGTCATCTTTTGTGAAAGAGATGCAGAGAGCATTTGGGGAGGTGTGGAGGCAATCCTCTACATCTTCCTCCCTCGGTACGTGGGTCAGAAAGGCCTCAGCGTTTGTCAGGGCTTCTTGTAGAGCTTCTCTGGTTGACTTTGATAGCCTCAGGAGCTCATACAAGGTAATGCGTGCTGGGATGTTGGCTAACTGAGCCAGCACATCGAAGCGGTAAGGTGTCGAAGGTGTCGAAGATCCTTCCGCTGCACTTCTTGAAAGAACCCGAGAAAACCGAGTTTCTTTCTGTTTCTCCACGGGTGGTTTTGTGGAGGGCTGAGCTGGCTCTACAGCTGGTTGAGGAGGGACCACCGCCTTTTCGCCGTACTGCTTCAAGTACGCCTGCCCTGAACGGGTGCCTGCTGTCGGTTGGTTGGGCTCTGCCGCCAGGACCATTGTTTCCTCTTCTGAGTCGGTCAGCGAAGGAACATCAGCGTCTGCTTCCCGGGAAGAAGCGCAGATCACGTGGCAAGATGATGCCTTCCCCTTGCCTTTGGACTTCCTGTTGGTCACAGTCGTCCATTGTTGCTCGTCGACGAGGTCAGGGTGGACCCACATGATTTCCCCTTGAGGTGTAGGGACGGGTACCAAGACTTTCTCCTGCTGCTGATGAGGGTCTGTATTGACCACTCTCAATTCTCCTTTCGGGACAGATATCACTCCCACGGGCATCGGGGGTCGTGTCCCAAAGTGGAGCATCGACGTCATGTTGGCCGTCATCTTCTTCTGCTCTGGTCGGAGTTTTAATACCTCCGCGTCAATCAGGGCTTGAAGGACGTCCTTAAAGATGTAGCAGCTCCTGGTAGGGTGCCCGAGCATCCTATGGTACAGGCAGTAGTTGGGATTGTCGGTCTTGCCGACTTCTTCCGGGCGCCTGATTTCAGGGAGCTTCAGTCGATTGCTCTTGTTGAGTAGTTTGAAGAGCGAATCGACGTGTTCCTCCTTGAAGGAATACTGCTTGTTGGGGCGTGGCTGGCTTGAAGAGCCACTTGCTCTGCCTGGTTGCGGCTTGGTGGGAGATTTGGTTTCCGTCGCCAAGTTATCCTTCCGTTTGGTTTGGAGGGATGTGTCTGGCGCACGCCTCGTTGACCTTTCTGGCCTGGGCCTGCCTTCTTCCGCTCTGACGCGGGCAACAATCTCCTCAGCCTGTTCACCTTGCTGGACTAATTGTTTCCAGGTGCGGCTTTCAGCAACTCCTATCTGAGCAAGGAGTGAGGTTTGGAGATTGTGGCGACATGTTTCCACCAGGGTGGCCTGGGTCATGCCGCTTGGACATCGGAGTGCCGTGTTCCGAAATCTTTCTACGAAAGACTTAACGGACTCTCCCTTTCGCTGTTTGGTAGCTAAAAGGGTAGGCATTGTGACCTCCGAATCATCTTCAAAGAAGCGTGTTAGAAACAGCTTCTCCAAGTCGTCCCAGTTCTTGATGGAACCTTCCGGGAGCTTCATAAACCATTCAAAGGCCAACCCTTTTAGGGTGCCAATGAACAGTCGCGCCAATATAGCGTCGTTATCTACCACATTCCCAGTTTGGGATTTGAAGTAGTAGATATGCTGGTTGGGTGATCCCTTCCCGTCAAATGCTTGGAGAGTTGGAGCCTTGAACTTAGGAGGGTACGGGACTAAGTCCCACTCGGCCGGATAGGGCCGGACCACTCCAGCTTCTTGGAGATCTTTACGACTGGCAAGGGCGTTGAGTCGTTGCTCCAGTAGGCTCATTCTTTGATCTTGAGCCTTCTCCGAGTCCGGGTTGCTTCCTGCATGCGCTGAAGGCTGGGACACATCTGGAGTAGATCGTCGTGTCCTTTCGGAAGGATCGGAGGGTGGACTTTCTCTCCTTCCCCTTCTTGCTCTTGGCCTTCTAGGAGGAGATCTCTCTCTCTCTTCGAGCAATTTCTCAAGCATGTGCTTGAGACCGTCAATGGTTCTCTGCTGAGAGGAGAGTATTTGCATTTGGTGCTTCTGCATCTGCACTAGATGCTTAGTTGTCTCCTCAGGAGCGTCTTCTTTATCCTCAGGAGCATCTGCCATGTAGGCAAAAACTCCCCTTTCACCGGAAGAGTTCGAATCTTGCGACTCTATCACTACGGAGTGAGAGTCGTCCATTCTAATGCCGCGGGATAAGGCATTATAGTCAATTGGGGGGATGGTCCCTGTCCTGGTACGGGTATGTCGATACACCCCTTCTGTCTCAGAGTTTGACCCCTCTGAATTGACCATTGGTTTTTTCCCCTGCTTCTGCTTGTCATATATGCGGTAAGCTCCGGGTATTCGACATCAGGGAAGGTTCTCCTTCGGTGGGAGCGTCTTCTTTTGGCTGACGGAGGAATCAGGGTCAGCTGTCTAACCAAAGATGGCTGGTGCACGCCTGATTCGCAATGGCATCCAGAGAGCATCTGGATGAGTTGTTGACAGCAGCAAGAAGAAGTGGCCTGATTGGCACTTCTTTTCCTTGTCAAATAATCCCTCAAATCCGTGGGAGGGGGATTAAATAGACTGGCCTCACAACGTCGAAGACGGGGGGCAGTCGTGTGTTGCGCTGTCTGAACGCAGGTCTCAGAAACGCGGTGGTCACGCTGTTGCGTTCCGCGCGTCTGGCGTCTCTGTTGAGACGAGACGCGGTTCTCGCGTTGTTGTCTGCTGCGTTGGAGCAGAGAGACTTGAGGCGTTACGCGCGTCTGGCGTCTCTGTTGAGACGAGACGCGGTCCTCGCACTGTTGTCTGCTGCGTTGGAGCAGAGAAACTTGGGAGATAGTGGGCTGCTGCCCTACGCCTGCGTCCTGCGTTTGATGAGACGCAGAAGCTTCGCTTTGGCGTTTGGCAAGTTGGTCTTCGGCAGACAACTTGAGGAGTCTCGCGTTTGGGTCGCCAAACGCGGATCTCTCGCACTGGTCGGGGTGCGGGCAAGGCATCAGATTGAACGCCGCGTCCAACCCCAGTCAGAAAACCATCGGTTCCGACCGAGTGTTGACGCGCGCGTCTTCTCAGTCGACGCTCGGCATTCCGATTGCGTCGTGGAGGAGGAGAGAAGCCAACAACTTCCTGGTTTGAAGAACCAGGGATGTTCACCACGCGGGTCTCTTGAGAGACGTTGACGCGGGTGTTCTGCGCGACGCGGGCGTTCTGCGAGACGCGGGCGTTCTGCGAGACGCGGTCGATCGCAGTAGTTGTGCCGGGGGCCACGCGGGCCTTCTGGGAGGCGTTGGCGCGTGGGTTCTGTGCGTCGCGGTTGATCGCAGCAGAGGCGTTGGATGTCACGCGGGCCTTCGGGGAGGCGTTGACGCGTGAGCCGGACGCAGCACAGTGGGTGACAGCAGCGTCCGATAGAGCCACAGATAGGGCTTCGGGAAGCTGTCCACTCGAGACCCTGCGGCAGACGCGGGTCTTTGGGCTCTTGGAGCCAGAAGAGAGAAACTCTTCGTACTTCGCCTGGTCGAACTCAATGACGAGTGATTCGACCATCTTCCCCTTACGGAGAACGTCATCCTGCACCACGATGTGCTCATCGGTCACGAATGTAGTCCCCAGCGGAGTCGCCATCTCTTGTTCGGTACGGAAAGAGATTTGCCGTAAAATTTCCTTGAATCAGTTGAAAGATTACAACAAAACAATATTCCGACTACAAGGGAGGGAGGATGCTTGAATCTTCCCTTTGTTTAAGGCTGGGTTTCTTCGTGTGGCGATGGAGAGTGAATCTTGTTCTCCGTTGACCAGATGACCGTCCTGGACCGTCGGGGGTCTTCTCTTCGGCCAGTAGGGGAGTAACTCAGCTCCGTCTACCAAACTCTCAAAGAGGAGGTAAGCGAAGAGCGGTTAGTACTCAGTAAGCCTGCTGAAGAGTCTTCTCTCTTGTTGGCGTCGTGCTTCTCTCAAAATCTCCGACCTTTGGATTTATTTGCTCGCCCGACCCTTCTCTGATTCTGGATTCAAGAATGCCCGACCCCTCTCCCTTTTGATTCAATCAATCGACCCTTCCTTCATAGCCAACAGGGCTATTTATAGGGGTCTTAAGGGGTGATCGTGCCCCTAAAAATGCGCCTGAATGAGGGGCCGTTACCCGCTATACGCGCGGTAACTGACCTCCACGATCTGGGGCGGTTGCAACTGAGACGCGGGCTTTGAACCGACGCGCCTGAGACGCGGGCTTCAGGCCGACGCGCCTTGATGCTGAGACGCGGGTTTTGAACCGACGCGCCTTGATGTAGAGACGCGGGCTTTGAACCAAACGCGCCTTGAAGTTGAGACGCGGGCTTCGGGCCGACGCGCCTTGATGCTGAGACGCGGGCTTCAGGCCGACGCGCCTTGATGCTGAGACGCGGGTTTTGAACCGAACGCGCCTTGAAGTTGAGACGCGGGCTTCGGGCCGACGCGCCTTGATGTAGAGACGCGGGCTTTGAACCAAACGCGCCTTGAAGTTGAGACGCGGGCTTCGGGCCGACGCGCCTTGATGCTGAGACGCGGGCTTCAGTCCCTTGCGTCTAATGTTTAAGACTGCTTCTTTGATGGCTTGCCTGGTTAGTCATTTTTAGACAGCCTACAACTACTTTCTCACTTCCTCACTTGCACCCCTAACCAAGCAGCCCTACCTTGAGACTGCGTGGGATTTCTGTGATCGGTGCGAGACGGAGTTGAGCAAAGCTATGCGCTCCTTGAAAGCCATGTCAAGCCCTACTTGTGTAATTCATTATGTTGTTTAATTCTAGTGTTTTGTTGTTTTTAATTTTTGAAAGAGTTTTTGTTTGGTGGAGTTTGAAATTTCAGATACAAGTGGATAACTTAACTGAGGTGGACAATTTGATTTATAGGTGGATACACTGAAAATATTGTGGACAGTTTTAACTACAAGTTGACAACTAAATAGTGGTGAACAATTTCAGTAACAAGTGGACAAGACTGACAATAACGTGAATAAATTAACCTATAAATGGACAATTTATGTTGAAGTGTAAAGCTGACTATAAAAAGTGGATAGTTCATATAAAATTTTCATCTTTTATTTTAATACATTTATTATTTTCAAATTAGTGAGAATACTTATTTGAAACACTGTTGCAATAAAAAAATCAGAAATTTAAATTTATAAGAAAAAAAATAAGCTAATATGTTTGCAAGAAAAAAACTAAATAATTTTTTTGCTAGTTAAATATTATGGAAATAACACGGAAGCAGGGAGGAAGTTGAATTGGTATTTGGAGTGTTTTCAATGCAAAAAAAAGCACCAAGGAGGTATGAGGGTGCGAATATGGGGTTCGGTTCATGTGTGTGAGCCACACATATATATTATAAGACATTCAATTCCGCGTTGACACGTAAATAAGACATCGAGTTTCATTAGGACAAATCTTTAAATTCTTTGGACTTCTTATAATATTATAGGAGGGTCAATCTTACGTGTTAATGCCCGATTAGTCCTATTATAATATGTGTGCATGGCTTTACACACATGAATCAAACTCCAGATATAGGCACCCACAGAATTGATTAAGACACCCACCAAAAATCATTATTCATCTCTTATTTTTTTTTTGTACACATTTACCATAAGTGAAACATCTCCAATGCCCATCTTTCTTGGTGAACGTTACAATGGCCTCTACCCCCCCCACCCCCCCCCCCCCCCCCCCCCGCGACGATCCCCTCTCCCCCGCCGCCCTCCCCCCTCCTCCGCAGCGAGCCCCTACCACCTCCCTGCCCTCCTCCACAGCAAGCTCCTCACCCCCTCCCCCTGTCTCTCCCCCTCCTCCCCTCTTTCCCCTACCAACCCAACCCAACTCCCCCCCCCCCCCCCCCCCCACCCCACCCAAACCTCGCTGCCCTGTTCGGCCATGGCTGGCAATGTGGGTTTTTTTTTGGGGTTGGGGGGGGGGGGGGGGGGCGCTGGGCGCTGGAGAAGGATGGCGGGAGAAGACGGAGGACGTGGAGACCAAACACAGGGAGGTGCGCGGAAGAGTGCGGAATGGAGGGAAGGAGGAAGAAAGATATTTTTAAAATTTCGAGATAAATTCGATAGATGTCTTGGTTCACATGAGGGGTGCCTTGATCTGATAGGCGCCTATATCCGCACTTGAGGGATGAGGACGAGGATCTTTTCTCATGGGGACAAAGACAAATTTCCCTAATATAAATCAGTTGCCAGTTCTCTTGTGAATTATGTGCATGTTTCTTTGTCTGTTTTCAATTATCCAGAAAACCTCACGAAGGTATTCATTAACATGCAAGTCGAAATAATATTTACAGCGAGACGAGTTGGTCACGCTTAGATTTGTGACTGTAACTGGATGACGACAGCGAGGAGTGGAGAAAAGCTGCAAGACTGCAGTGTTGAGCGTGGGCTGATGATGACGACGACGAAGAAGAAGAAGTCGAGAATCAAAGATCGAAGAGGAGACTGATCCTCTGGACCTGGGCCTGAGTGCTGCTGCTTTGAGGAGCAGGCGCGCGCCCATGCCCCACCCATCAATTTGCAACCAGCAGCATATGCAGGAGCAGCAGCAGCAGAGAAGAAGCTTCATCACCTCAGGACAAGTCTGTTTCTGGGCATGGCATTTTGGAAAGCAACTCCCCTGTCACTCTCCTTATGCTATCTTCTTCACGGACACCATTTGCATGCCCTCTCTCTCTCTCTCTCTCTCAAGATGCCAATGAGCTAGCTTAGTTTCAAGACCCAATTTGTGTCTGATTCGTAATTGATTTTTGTTAATACGAGAACTGGTCCATGTGTCATTGAATTGTAACAATGCCGATTGAGCATTTCAATCTGACAATACGAGTTTTTACTCCCTCGAAAGAGATTTGACATGGTGTAGTGATTCTTCTTCCCCCCCTCCTTTCTGAGTTAGAGGGGAACACCAGTACAAGAAATGGTCCCTTGGGACATGATGAGCAAATAGCCACTCAACAAAGGATCTCAATCACATATGTAGTGGACTCTAGCTGCTCCTTAGCAACACAAGAAAGAGAGCTGACTGTCAACTGGGGCTTGTGTTTGTGCCCTTGCTAGGTTGAGTGTAGGCATCAAAGGCCTTGTGTACATGTGATGAAGTGGCCCTTGAATGAGACAAAACATGTAGGACTGTCCCAAAATTCTCACTGCGCAACTGGCCTACCTTCAAATCTTTGGTAGCTCCTTGTTCTCTCTCCACTCGCTCTTCCTTTTCTTTTACCTCTATTTAACTCATAAAGGTGATGATGCATGCATTTGCTTCTTGCAAGAATATATTGGCTGCACACAGTTCCTATAGTGGAGTTTTGTGTGTTTTGGTACCAAAAGAAGTCCAATTTCTAATGAGTTCTTTATCCTTTCTCCCTCTCAAATTATTGAATCAAGGGGAGAGTTGGGAACTTGGTGTATTGGTATTGGTCTAGTTCCAAAAGGACTCAAAAGGAGGTTTGAATCTAAGCATGGGGGGCTTTGAGATTGGTGGGCTTTGGGTTGCTTTTGCTCTGTCTCAAAGGCCCACAAGCACCAAAATGGGATCCTTATAGGAATGGAAAAAGTATGAAGGCTGAAGAAGGAGAAGAGCACATCACATGCAAAGGACAAAAAGCCCTCTAATGAGATGAGCTTTAAAGGGAGCGTGTGTGGGTGTGTGCGCACTTGCAATTTGTGTGGCCACAACTCCAGCACACACACACGCACACACACACATGGAGACCAACTCCACTATGCACCAATAATCACCCATCATTAAGCACTTTTGGTTCAAGAAATAAACCAGTATGGAGTTGTGATATCAAGTAGTTTTCATAAAATTAGTGCTCTGTTATCACTACCAATCAATTCAGTTGTAGATATAAATATGCAACCAATTAAAATCATATCAAGTCCTGAAGAATAGTCAATTCCCCCAAACTTGCCTATCAATTAAGGCTCCTCTCTTGTCAGGTTCTTTCATGCTTCACTGAGGAATAAAAACACATTCCATTTGATGTAGGAGTGCAAACATTTACGGGATATGAGCTTGCGTTGCCAATTACGGCTTCTTGTGGTACCCACGCCCATACTGCAATAGCATGCTCTTGAGGAATGGCTAACGGGACGAATCGTGCTGATTCGACCTGTTAGCCCAACGAATCCGTCCCGTATACACGAGACGAGTCCACCCTAAGGACCTATGTCCATACGGGATGAATACGAGTTAGACCCATATTCGTACTGTGCGGCTCATACGAGTCACACAGTGCGAATCGAGACTGGTCGGAGCATGTCGACCCGTCCCGATAACCACCCCTAGTGCTTGTACAATTATACAATGCATTTTACAATACAATGTACACTATATATGGTCTGTTTGGTTTTCGTAACTGGCCGTAATTCGTAGTTGTAATTGGTAAAGTCTTTTACAATTGTAAATGAGTTACATGTATGTAAATTTTACGGTGTTTGGTTGATAATATAAAATTGTAAAGTGGAAAAGTGTATTGTACTTTACGGTGTTTGGTTGTCGTAATGTATAAGTCGTAAGTGAAAAAATTGACCACAAAATTAACTATTTTACAATTTTAAAAGTTTTAATACTGCAAATAAATATTAAAAAGGTTAAATATTAAAATTTTTTAATATTAATATAAAAAAATATTACAAATTTGTATGACCACAAAATTAACTGTAACTGAGCTGTAAGTGAGTGGTAACTGGGTTGCAAGTGAGTGTTAGTTGAGTTACATAAGTCTTTTACGAATTACGGTCCAAACAAACGCCGTAGTTATAACTGGGTAGTAAGTCATTTACGAATTACGGAGTTTTACGCGAAACAAACGGCCCTACATGGGTGAGTGGGCACATGTCACTCTAATTCTATTCTGTCCTGAGAGAGAAAGAGAGAGAGAGAGAGAGAGAGAGAGAGAGAGAGAGGGGCACCAAATAACGAGAGAAAGTGAGGATCACATGGGCTTGGACTTGTAAAGCCCCTTGAGCAGGCTTTGATTGCTCTTAATTAATTTTTGTTTTAAAGGACACATTTTTCACTATGAATAAAAATCATTCTTTTCTGCTCACTTTCCATCAGAGATGCTCAATTGGCCACTTCTAAAAGAAATATGAAGGAGTGCTAGTATTTTATTGCCACTATTTTTGACTTGTTCTAGGTTTGCTTAGCTTTTGCCAACTCAATAAATTTGGCAGAAGAACAGACAAAAAATGATAATTATATGGTAATAAGCACTCTGCAAATAGTTAATCTCTTCCTTAAACAAAAGGACGGGAACTGATGAGGGAAACTGTGTTCTTTGCTTTACAACTTCTATTAAGTAGAAAGGTTACCTTTCAATATAATCACCACTGTTTCTAAGATTTGCCTACCTGTTATGCCCTCCGGAGGAATCCAACACGCTAAACATCAAGATAAGTGTTTCAATGTCGAGTCAATTACAAATCAATGTAGCACGAACACAGATACAAAGAGAGAAAGAGAGAACAAATAATTTAACGAAGTTCGACAACTTGTCCACGCTTCGGAACAGAAAAAAGAAGATCTTATTCAATCAACAGAGTTACAAGAGTTACAATTGATCTGAGAATGCAAATTGATCAAACTGATCCAAATAGAGAAACTACGCAATTTGCTATAGAATTCTCGAAAACAAACTAACCCTAAAACTGTCAGTACAAATCACTTCTTAAAGTTACTCTCAAGGTTACAAATACGGGTACAACATCCTTCAATATATAGTCAAAAAATCCGCAAAGAAAAGAAAACTCAAAACTCTGAAATCGGATCAGAATCCAAATCAAAATCCAATTAGGAAAATGCCAAAATACTGTCATTGTCGACAGCTCCAAGAAGCCTGTAGTCATACTGAGATGATCCAACTCTCTGTTAGTCCTCCTGTCAACTGACTGAGTTTCATCTGTCGAGTGTAATACAAACACCTGTCGACAACTGCAACTTGTTGTTGACAAACTAAAAAACTTTGCATCGTCTGTTGTCGTATCCATGCATCCGTTGTCGACCACCTTCACGCGTCTGTTGACAGCGATTTGTTCCTTTCTTCTTTTCCCCGTGCTCTTTGTGGACTTCGAACTCCAAATCTCTCCAGGCAATCCAATTGAGTTTAAAAACTTCAATTTTCATCTTCGCCCCCACACTTTCCACATATATATTATTTTGATAAAACACTTGGCAACTCTTAGTTTGAATGTTTCAAAGCCTATTTATTACCAAATATTTAGATACATGGAATGAAGAACTTGCTCAAATCTTTATCACTTTTGTTGGTTTTTATTGAATTGCATATTTGTTTTCTAGGGGGAATCAAATATGAGAATAATGGCCTTATCGTGCTAAATGAATCTCATGACTTTCAGTCCATTGCTCTTTCAAAAGGAAAAGAGCATTTATTGGCCATTTCCATCTCTTGATATCAAGGTCATTTTCCAACTTTCATTTTCACAATTCTCAATTATTTCAATCAATAATTCATCCCATCGCTTTTTGCAACTTATGGGTGTGTGCATCCTTGCTGTCAACTTATCCATGCTAATTTCATCAGGTTTTCACTTTAGCTGCCCAACGAACAACAATGATGGTGATGACAACAATAATTTTTATTTTTTTTTGCTTTGAAATATTGGGGATGCAACACTTCTTTTTCTCCAATCGTTTTCTGTCAAAGTCCCCATACTCTTTTTATCATCTTAGCTCTTCACCATTAGGATCTTAGATATTCATTCAAGTGTTGGATCTAGGGTTAGTGAAAGGTATTGGTTAGCCAATCTAGTCCATTACTTTTTTCATCTTTTCTGGCCTCATGCTGGCTAGATATCTGCTTCTTAACCTATTCATCTTCCAAAATATGATAGGATTTTTTTTTTTTTCATTACGACACATGAAGTCTTCAATAATTTCGTATTTATCTCTAAAATCTTCATATTTTCATATTGCCACTGCAAATTAATTAAGTTGGGACAAAATCACACCTCCAGACAATAACTCCATTTATATGTTAGAATATATTGGGAATATTTTTTTGATTTGAGTCAAACCCATTTAGAAAAAAGTAAATATGATCAAGTTTGCCCTTATCTTCATCCTCTTCAGTTTTTTTCTTCTTAGTCCTCATCAAACCCATGAGCTTCACCACCATCTCTTTCACCTCTAGTCCACCATTAGTGTAACATTCTGATTATTAAAAATCATGATTTAATATTTTAATTCTTGATTTAAGAGGTTATACCAATTTTCTAAGATGATCAAATTAATCTGGTGTAAAAATGATTTTTTAAAAATTTTGAGAAAAATTGAGAGTAAGATAAATTGGAGACTTGAATATATATACTATGTATGTGTAAAAGTTTTATAATAATTTCATTCTTGTATGAATACAGTATATATATTTACACAATATTGCAATTATATGTATAATGTGGATGAATGAGTATATTGTATAAACACAAGAAATACAACCAAATCCTAATGAAATACCATAATATTTTAAATATGTGTGGTTAGTGAAAAAGGTAGGTGTGTATGAGAAGGGGTGATAAGGGTTAGGATGTTCTACTAAATGTGTGTACAGATGGCATGTGGAGAGAGGGAGAGATATTATTAAAGTGAGACAATAAGTAATTATGGAAGGGGTTTTGTGCAAATGGGGAAAGAATAATTCCCTCATCTCTCTTCATCCTCCCCTTCAACGGGATGAACCCATCAAAGAAATCCAAACATTCCATCTCTCAAAAATCTCTCACAATTTCTCTCTGGATCTTTCAATCCTTCCTATTTTCCTCCCCCCTCTCTGCACTGGGCGACAGCAGCGCAGTGCGCGCGCCGGCAGCCCCGCCAGCGGCAGGCCGCGCTGGTCGGCAGGCGCGGTGGCAAGGGGGCAGCAGCCCTCCCCTACCCCACCACACCCATTCTCTCTTGATAAATTGATCCAAAACTCTAAAAAGAACCTAATTTTTCTCTTTTAATTTTCACTTCCTAATTCATTCCTCTCTTTTCTATGGTGATGGCCGGTCATGGCACCTATGACAAGATGGAGGCATGACCAATTCTAAGAGGAGGAAATCTATAGTTAGAGAGTTTTTATTTAACTAAGTTCCTCCTTATTTGAGTTCAATTCCTATGAAAGTTCATGTATGTAATCAATCAATTGTGTTAACTCTCATGCATGGTATGATAAGTGGTGTTAACTCTCATTGAGAGCATAATAAGTTGTTCTAACTCACATTTCTGAATCAGTGTTGCTTTGGGATTCTTGAAAACCATAGAGTCTATTGCAATGAGAATGTAATAGACTCTATGGTTTTCAAGATCCCAAAGCAACACTAATTCAGAAATGTGAGTTTAGAATAACTTATTATGCTCTCAATGAGAGTTTAGCACACTACTCATACCATGCATGAGTTAACATAATTGATTGATCACATACATGAACTTTCATATGAATTGAACTCAAATAAGAGGAAAATAAGTTAAATAAAAACTCCCTCACCATAGATTTTCTCCTCTTCGAAGTGGCTGTGCCTCCATCTTGTCATTGGTGCCATGACCATCCATCACCATAGAAAAGAGAGGAATGAATTAGAAAATGAAAATCAGAGAGAAAAATTAGATTTTTTAAGGTTTTGGATCAACTTACCAAGAGAGAATGAGTGTGTGTGTATAGGGTAGGGGAGGGCTGTTGCATCCTTTTCAGGCCGCCGGCGGCGGTCTTCCCTCACCGCCAGCTAGCACCGAGGACGCCGGCAGGCCCCGCTAGCGCGCGCTGCAATGCTGTCGCCCAGTACAGAGAAGGGGAGGAAAATAGGGTGGGATCGAAGATTCAGAGAGAAATTGAGAGAGATTTTTGAGAGATGGAATGTTTGGGTGTTCTTTGCTGGGTTCATCCTGTTGAAGAGGGGGGATGAAGAGAAATAGAAATTATTTCTTTCCCATTTGTACAAAACGCTTTCCATACTTGTTGTGTCACTTTAATAATATCTCTCCCTCTCTCCGCATGCCACCTATACACACATTTTATTAGAACATCCTAGCCCTCATCATCACCTCTTCTCATGCACACCTACCCCTTCCACTAACCACACATAATAAAATATTATGGTATTTCATTAGAATTGATTGTATTTCTTGTGTTTATACAATATACTCATTCACTCACATTATA
Source organism: Agave tequilana (assembly GCA_038442645.1). NCBI lineage: Eukaryota > Viridiplantae > Streptophyta > Magnoliopsida > Asparagales > Asparagaceae > Agave > Agave tequilana. The sequence goes on from JAVJIF010005996.1 coordinate 164,122, forward strand.
CATATAATTACAATATTGTGTAAATATATTTCCTCTATTCATATAAGAATGAACTTATTATAAAATTTTTACACATACATAGCATATATATTTAAGTCTCCAATTTATCCTACTCTCAAATTTTCCTAAAATTTCTAAAAAATTCATTTTTTACACCAGATTAATTCGATCATCATCTCAGAAAATCAGTATAACCTCTTAAATCAAGAATTAAAATATTAAATCATGATTTTTAATAATCAAGGTGTTACAATTAGAGGGAGAGGGGGAGCTCTTTGAGTAGAGAAGAGACCACCAGACTCTAAAATGTCATGGGTGAGAAAAAGCATTCGGTGCAGAGAGATGAGCTTGTTTTTTTATTGTTGTTGTGTGGCAGATCAAGAGGCGTTGGTGGCCATGAAAGTTGTCAATGCTTCTTCCATTTCTTAATTCCCACCGGGTAGAGAGAGGAGAGAGAGAGAGAGAAGTACTGAATTGGAGAGAAAAGACCGTTCATCAACTCATTGATGGTAATTTAGTGTATTGACCTGCTCCATTACATAACAAAAGGACTAACTGTGAGTGGGTCTTTCTCCAAAATTAGAAGATTTAGGTACCGATATGAAATTATGAAGTTTTCAAAGATGAATACAAAATTAAGAAAGATTTCAAATTGTCGATACGAAAAAACCCCATAAGATAATAAATAGTTTCCTTTCTAGTTCCTGACTGGCCCTATAATCCAACACCAAAACAAACAATAAAAAACAATTATTCGTTAGCGGTAATATTTCAGTTTTCACTACAAAATGTTGGAGGAGAGAGTACAGTAGAGGAAGTGAAGTCATGCCAGGTGCTGTTGAAGACTGCCAAGGAGTCTACGACGAAAGGCGACGGAACGCAGGTAGGAAAAACGAAGCAGCAGCAGAAAAGACAGTGGTCGGTCGACCGGACCGGTCGACCGACGTGCACGAAGTGCACAGGTGCTCCCAGTTTCTTCTTCGGTCGACCGGACCGGTCGACCGAAGAGGGTCTTGGTTGCTTCGGTCGACCGGACCGGTCGACCGGAGAGGGTCTCTGTAAGCAACCCAACTCTCTGTTTGTTTCGGTCGACCGGCTCGGTCGACCGGAAGAGGGAGTCGGTCGACCGGCCGGTCGACCGACAGTCGGGTTTTGGGCGAAATCTTGTTGTTTCGAGAATTATGTATTTAAGCCCTTGTTGTAATTTTCTAGGGTTAAGAGTGCTGAGAAAAAGTATAGCTGTGACTCTCTTGTGTTGATAGAGATCCAGAGCTATTGTAATTCATCTTCCATAAAGAAAACTCTCTCCGTGAATTGCCCCGAGGACGTAGGCAAGTTGGCCGAACCTCGTTAGATCTGGTTTTTTGCGATTGGCTGTTCTTCTAGTTTGTTTTCATTGTTCTTGGTGATTGAGATCAGGTTGGTCTTCTAAGGGTTGTTGTCTCCGAGCACAACAAGTGGTATCAGAGCGTTCAGGTTACGCTTGGGATATTCTGAAGATTCGAAAGGCTCCAGATCTGATCAGGTGGAGATCGTGTGTCGATCTCAGGTCAGAGGCATTGGTGTTCAAGGAGATCGTGTGTCGATCTCAGGTGGACACAGGGAGGGCTCGTTGAATCAGGGGTTGTAACACCCCACTCCCAGAATACGTGCACAGTTACGTATCCTGATTTTTGAGCATATTTTCTTCTATTATTATTATATTTTATTTTATACTATCCTTACTCATGTAGTAGTACTGTATGATTTGACCTGTTTGGTATTCAGATTTGACTGATTTTAGTTTCAAATATTATTTTCTAATATTCTAGATTTTTCATGATTTTCTGGAATTTTTCGGATTAAAATGTAAATCTTCAAAACCGGTGTCGGCCAGTATCACTGTTGACTCCAGGAATTTTAATTTACAATTGGAATCAAATTTCTGGATTCCGCTTTTACATTTTATCTTAGAATTATGTTTTCATCCTTCGGGCATTTTCTGGAAATTTTTAGACTTATCAAAAATTCAGCCTACCCGGTGTAGACACCGCGCCCAGTACATTCTAAGATTTTTATTTTGAAAATGAGATAGAATTTTTGAAAACCGATTTCATTAAAAGTCATTTTATAATATTTATGATTTTTGTGAATTTTTGGATAGCATTCCGAGATGCTTCAATTTTTTAGTCATTTCTGGAGTTTTCGGTATTTTCCCAGATACCGAGAACTTATCCAAGTTTTCCACTTCTCTATCTTTCCATATTTTTCTCTCTCTTCCTCAAACACGATCTTAGCCAGCCAGGTTCATCATTTAATGCAGCCACCCTCTCCATGCTGCATTAAATGCGTATGGGCTAATTCAACTCAAGTCAAATCCCCCATGCTTTGTCCTTTTCCTTTGAAACGCAGCTTCCTTGCGTTTTTCTCTGGACGCAGCCTTGAAGCTCTCGCGTTTGGCTCCATTTTGGCCTAAACGCAGCCTTGGGACCTTGCAAACGCCACACTCTTTGGAGGGAAGTGATGATGGCTTATTATTATATTATTTTTCCCCCTTTATATATATGCACTCCCATCTTCTCTCTCTTTCATTTTCCTTCATCTTCTTTGTTCCAGCAAGCTCCAACAGCCACCACAACCCCCCAAGCTCCTTGGCCGGCCATCACCACCACCCACCAAAGCCATTCTCTCCACCACAAATCCTTCTACTTCATTCTCCTCCATCTCCTCCTCCATTTTCAACCACGAACACCATCTCCTTCAACCTCTTTCACCAAGAGAACCTCAAAGAACCCATCACCTCCACAAAACTTCATCACCATCTCCACCACCACCTGCACCACCGTAGCCTCCACCAGCATACCACCTTCACCTCCTCGTCAACCTCTTTCCGGCGGGCTATAGCTTCATTCCCCGCAACGCCATTTGCAAATCTCGTTTTGCCATATTGAGTTGGACTTGCACCATCAACCTTTTGCCTCTCTTGTGAGGACCGGTACCCTCCTTTGGATTGGGACCGCGTTTCTCTGCGTCGGACGCATTTTAGGCGAGTAATTCTACTCGCCAAGACTTGGATATTATTTCATATTTGTTAAGAAAACGCACCAGTTTCCTGAAAACGCACCACTTTCCCGCGTCTGCTCACTTTTCCGCGTCTGCCCACTTTCCCGCGTCTGCTCACTTTCCCGCGTCTGCCCACTTTCCCGCGTCTGCTCACTTTTCCGCGTCTGCTCACTTTTCCCGCGTCTGCCCACTTTCCCGCGTCTGCTCACTTTCCCGCGTCTGCCCACTTTCCCGCGTCTGTAACCCCGCGTCTTCATCCTCACCTTACTGATTCATCCTTCTCCTCCTCTTTTTAATATATATAATCGCGTTGGTTACTTAAATTCTGGAACTTGGGATTTCCCGGTGTTACTTGAAGTTTTAGGCGAGTGTTCTCGCCTTCCTTCAGATTTTCCTACTTTGTCACGATTGACTATTATTATATCATTTTCCTGGCACACATGCATGCATCATTCTACTACTGGATGCTTACCCCGCAATATCATATTGATACCTGACTTTAGATTGTCACGTTTACGGAATCTTGTACTTTCTATCCTGGATTATATGCGATGACTTGAAATGACAATACTCATGACTCTTTAACTCCTGATCTTACCAGGCACTTGCTTTCCCGTAATTGATAATTAATATATTAAATCATAAAAAGGAATAACTTGCATTGGGTCGGGGGAAACATGCGGCTATCATATGTGTTCGTGTTTACAGTGGTTTTAGGTATGTTGTGCAACTAAATTTCCGGTCTGACCTGTGGGCCTCCAGGCGACCGAGGGGAGTGCTGGCTCCCTCATTCCTGGTACCATCATGATAAGGGCATACAATAAGACCCTCCTGTTTGCCTTGCGGCGGGTTCCGTCTACCAAGCAACGGAACAATCCTGGGCCGTGGTCCCGGGTATGCACGGGACCCACTGTAAACATAGTTCGTTGATACCCCCGCTAGTTTCCAATAACAACCTTGCTTTACTGGGATATGGATCTATGTGTGCTGGGACGCTAGTCCACATAGCTAGATATCAGGGTAAGGTAAGTAATAATAATAATAATAACAATAATAAGACGCTAATTGTGGGTGTTGTATACGCTTGGATTACGGTAACATGAGATAAAGGTATATAGAAGAGGGTTTCCTTGTTTGGATTATTCCCTCGAGGTACTAGTCTCATGAGGCCGTAGCTTAAGCTTATATAATGCCCTTTCATTTTTAACATGTTGCGCTTCTTTTACTTGCTGGCTGATTACTCATGATATTGCACCACCTCTCATGCTCTTTCCTCTTATGCCACTCGGCTGTTACCTGATCACTTGTTTGGGAGGTCCTGACTCCCTTGAATTTGTATGTTCAGGTTCCGAACCTTGGATCGAGGTGGAGCCTTCTGTGGAGGACCAGGCTTTCCTTTCCGAGCAGGCTGATTAGTCTCGGTTGCTGTCATCCCAGACTTTCCTTTTGGCTCGCGGGACCTTTCTTCAGCTCGTGAGCATCTTTGTAATTATCTTGTAAATCGTACTTTTGAGTTTGGCTGTGATATATGATGCATGCGATATGTAAATATATGTCACATTCTGTGATAACCTTGTACCTTGTACTTCTTATGTTGGCATATGAAAGGACGCTACGCTTTGTCGTACTCTGATTCTTGTTTGTACTGATGCTTAGCGTATATACGTAAGGGTATTTCTGACCTGCGTATGTACGTCGCAGTGACGTCCCCGTACCCGTGGGATCGGGGCGTTACAGGTTGGTATCAGAGCCAGGGCTCTCACACCTATAGTACAATCAAGCAGCAAATTAATGGAATTTGCCATTGCCAACTACAGTGTACAAGGTTATCTTGTTCTTCTTGATTCCTTTCCTTGTGTCCTAAAATCCTTTCATCTTTCCAATTTCCAGTCTCCTTTTTACCAACATAAGTATGGATAGAAGGGCGAGTCGTAACAATGCCGGGCAAGCCTCCAATGGACCCACTGGGGAGAATGTTGAAATACTGAGGGTTATCCAGACTATGATGGAAAATCAGCAACAGCAGACGGAACTTCTTCGGCAAGAGTTAGCAACTCCTAAGGAACAGAGGCCGGGGAATGTATCAGACTTTAGGCGATTGCAACCGGCGATATTCACCGGAGAAGAGAGACCACTAGAGGCTGAGCAATGGCTGATTGACACCACAGATCTGTTGAACGCAGCCCGGGTTCCAAAGGAAATCAAGTGGAGGTCGCTAAGATTCAACTAAAGGATGTAGCCAGGACCTGGTGGCTAGCTGAGGAAGCAAGATTAGAGAAACCTGTCTCGTGGGATCAGTTTTCCCAAAGCTTCTATAGTAGATTTTTCCCTGCCACCGCTCAGAAGGAGATGGAAGAACAGTTCATCCGACTTCAGCAGTGGAACCGGTCTGTGGACGAATATGCCGCTGAGTTTTTGAGGCTGAGCCGCTTCGCTCCATATATGGTAGCTGATGAAGAGAAGCGAGCGAGTAGATTCCAACAGGGTTTTGCGAATGGACATTCAGATCCTCTTGATGCCCCAGCAGCTGAAAACGTATTCCCAAGTCCTCACCATAGCTCGGGAAGTTGAGCGAGGACTGGAGAAAGGGAAGACTAACATGATGAGGAACCAGGCCATGAAGAGGCCATTCCCACAAGCAGGAAGAGGAGGTCCATACAGAGCAGCGAGAGTCCCAGCCATGAGACGGCCATTCCGACCAGCTCCCTTTCCAGTAACCCAACCATTCTTCTTTTGTAGTTATTGCCAGAAACCAGGTCACACCCGACAGAATTGCCGAAGGGCAAATGGGTTATGCCTGGCATGTGGTTCCCATGACCATTCAGTAGAAGTCTGCCCCCACAAGAGAATGGGGATAGCCAACCAAGCACTGCCAGCGCTTCCAGACCAGATGGACAGAGGAACCAGGGGCCAATGGTTAGGAGAGCCCTTCCCCCTCCCCCACAGCAAGTTATCCGCCCAGTCCAGAGGGGAGTTAGAGCTGCAGCAGGCCGTGGAAGAGGACGAGCTTACAACCTGACAGCGGAAGAGGCCGAAACTTCTGGAGAAGTGGTAACAGGTAAGATCAGGGTACACTCGAAGCCCGTTCTTGCCCTCTTTGATTCGGGTGCATCTCATTGTTACATATCTGATCGTTTTGTTGCCTTGCATTATATACCTGTTCGAACTTTAGACCACCAATGGGAGATTAGTACAGGGAATGGAGTAGTCGTATCTACTAAGGTTTGTATTGATTGCCCTGTAGAACTCTGTAACAGGACCTTGGCCATAGATATGCTCGTACTAGATACTAAAGGGTACGACATAATCTTAGGCATGACTTGGCTCAGTAAATACCATGCGGTCATTGATTGCCGAAGCAAGAAAGTTATTTTCAGAATACCGCTTCAGCCTGAGTTCCAATTTGAAGGAGAACGCAAACCTGCCAAAGGAAAAGCACAGATGACTGCTGGTGAGATCCAGAAGAAGAGAGTGCCAGTTTGGAATGAGTTTCCAGAAGTATTTAAGGAGATCTCAGGACTTCCACCTGATAGGGTAATTGAGTTCTCTATCGATACCCTTCCAGGTACAGTTCCGATATCCAAAGCTCCATACAGAATGGCACCCACTGAGTTGGAGATTCTAAAGAAACAGCTGCAAGAATACTTGGATAAGGGATTAATTAGACCAGTGCTTCACCATGGGGAGCTCCAGTACTCTTGGCAAACAAAAGGACGGTGGTAAACGGTTATGTATAGACTATAGAGAATTGAACAAAGTTACCATCAAGAATAAGTACCCTTTACCAAGAATTGATGATCTGTTTGATCAGCTTCATGGGGCCCGAGTATTTTCAAAGTTGGATTTGCAATCAGGATATCACCAGCTAAGGGTAAAGAAAGAAGATATTCCAAAGACAGCATTCAGGACTCGTTATGGCCATTATGAATTTCTAGTTATGCCTTTCGGAGTCACCAATGCCCCTGCAGTTTTCATGGATTTGATGAACAGAGTGTTCTCATCGTACTTGGATCAGTTTGTAGTAGTGTTTATAGATGACATCTTGATCTACTCGAAGAACGACAGAGAGCATGCAGACCACTTGAGGACAGTGTTACAGACTCTCCAACAGGAACAACTTCATGCTAAGCAAGCAAATGTGATTTCTGGTTAAATAGTGTGGCCTTCCTTGGACACATAATTTCAGAAGAAGGAATTTCAGTAGACCCTAGTAAAATTCAGGCAGTAAAGGACTGGCCAATTCCAAGGACAGTAACAGAAATTAAGAGTTTTATTGGATTAGCCGGATATTACAGGCGCTTTGTCCAAGATTTTTCTAAGATTGCAGCCCCGTTAACAAAGCTCACCCGAAAGGAGAAAAATATATATGGACCAAGGAATGTGCCGCAGCATTTGAGCAATTAAAGGAAAGACTCATTACAGCTCCAGTTTTGAAGACTCCCTCAGGAAGAGGAGGGATGGTTATATACAGTGACGCGTCCGGGAAAGGCCTGGGATGTGTATTAATGCAGCATGGTCACGTCATAGCTTATGCATCCAGGCAACTGAAGCCACATGAGCGGAATTACCCAACTCATGACTTAGAATTGGCAGCAGTGATATTCGCATTGAAGATCTGGAGACATTATCTTCTGGGAGACAAGGTACTAATCTACACGGATCACAAAAGCCTAAAGTATGTCTTCACACAGAAAGAATTGAACATGAGACAGCGACGGTGGCTTGAACTAATGGCAGATTATGATATCGACCTACAATATCATCCAGGCAAAGTTAATACAGTACCAGATGCATTGAGCAGGAAGCCAGAAAATAAAATGCTAGTACAACTTACGCATCAGAAGGAGTTAATTCGGGACATCATGAAACTGGACCGATGATAGTACAAGGAGTCGATAAGACAGGACAGTTGATGACCTTTCAGATCCAGTCAACCCTGATGGATGAGATTAAAGAAGCTCAAAGGGAAGACCCCAGATTACAGAAGTACAGAGCTCAATTAGAGGCTGGATTGAGAACGGATATCCGCACTCACTCGGACGATGCACTATATTTTGGTAACCGAATTTGTGTTCCCCAAGGAGAAGTTCGACAGAAAATTTTGGCAGAGGCACATAGTTCAGCTTATTCTATACATCCAGGAGGAACTAAAATGTATCAGGACTTGAAGCAGAAGTTTTGGTGGAATGCCATGAGAGGGAGATAGCCCAGTATGTGGCCAAGTGCTTAGTTTGTCAGCAGATAAAGGCAGAACACCAGAGAACAGCTGGACTCCTACAACCGTTGCCAATACCAGAATGGAAATGGGAGCATATCACCATGGATTTTGTTACAGCTCTACCCCGAAGTTCAAAGGGTAATAATGCAGTATGGGTGATCGTTGACCGCCTCACAAAAGCAGCTCACTTTCTACCTTTCAGAGTAGGTCAGTCAACAGAAGTTCTGGCAGACAAGTACATAAGAGAAATTGTTCGTCTACATGGAGTTCCAGTTAGCATCGTGTCAGATAGGGACACAAGATTCCGATCACATTTCTGGGAAAGTCTCCAAGAAAGTTTAGGAACTCGTCTGGAATTCAGTACTTCATATCACCCCCAGACAGACGACAATCGGAACGGACCATTCAAATTCTTGAAGACATGTTGCGAGCCTGCATGATAGAATTTAAAGGGTCATGGGAGGACCATATTCATTTGGTGGAGTTCTCTTATAATAACAGCTATCAGGCTAGTATCAGAATGGCACCATTTGAGGCGTTGTATGGCAGAAAGTGCAGGTCGCCGATATGTTGGGACGAAGTCGGCGAAAGGAGACTTATGGGACCAGATATACTAGTTCAGACAACGGATAAAGTCCGAATTATCAGAGATCACATCCGGGCAGCACAGAGCCGACAAAGAGTTGGGCAACACAAGTAGGAGACCATTGGAATTCAGAACAGGTGACCATGTGTTTTTGAAGATATCACCCACCAAGGGGTAATCCGATTCGGTACACGTGGAAAGCTCAGTCCGAGGTACATCGGCCCATTCGAAATTTTGGATCGTGTGGGAGATGTGGCTTACAGATTGGCACTACCGCCATCTTTGGACGGAGTACACAATGTATTCCACGTATCACAGTTGAGGAGGTATGTCAAGGATGAGAGTCACATTCTGGATCACTCTGAATTGGAACTACAGCCTGATTTGTCTTACGAAGAGCAGCCGATGGCCATCCTGGACGAGAGTGTTAAGACTCTGAAGAATAAGGCCATACCATTGGTATTAGTTTCTTGGAATAGGCATGCACCAGGAGAGGCTACATGGGAACGAGAGGACGTTATTCGTGAGCGTTACCCCCGTCTATTTACAACTTAGTTGGTAAAACCCTTCTTCCTATTCTCTCTACCGTCATCTTCCCCTCCCTGAAATTTCGAGGACGAAATTTTTGTAAGGTGGATAGATTGTAACACCCCACTCCCAGAATACGTGCACAGTTACGTATCCTGATTTTTGAGCATATTTTCTTCTATTATTATTATATTTTATTTTCTACTATCCTTACTCATGTAGTAGTACTGTATGATTTGACCTGTTTGGTATTCAGATTTGACTGATTTTAGTTTCAAATATTATTTTCTAATATTCTAGATTTTTCATGATTTTCTGGAATTTTTCGGAATTAAAATGTAAATCTTCAAAACCGGTGTCGGCCAGTATCACTGGTTGACTCCAGGAATTTTAATTTACAATTGGAATCAAATTTCTGGATTCCGCTTTTACATTTTATCTTAGAATTATGTTTTCATCCTTCGGGCATTTTCTGGAAATTTTTAGACTTTATCAAAAATTCAGCCTACCCGGTGTAGACACCGCGCCCAGTACATTCTAAGATTTTTATTTTGAAAATGAGATAGAATTTCTGAAAACCGATTTCATTAAAAGTCATTTTATAATATTTATGATTTTTGTGAATTTTTGGATAGCATTCCGAGATGCTTCAATTTTTTAGTCATTTCTGGAGTTTTCGGTATTTTCCCAGATACCGAGAACTTATCCAAGTTTTCCACTTCTCTATCTTTCCATATTTTTCTCTCTCTTCCTCAAACACGATCTTAGCCAGCCAGGTTCATCATTTAATGCAGCCACCCTCTCCATGCTGCATTAAATGCGTATGGGCTAATTCAACTCAAGTCAAATCCCCCATGCTTTGTCCTTTTCCTTTGAAACGCAGCTTCCTTGCGTTTTTCTCTGGACGCAGCCTTGAAGCTCTCGCGTTTGGCTCCATTTTGGCCTAAACGCAGCCTTGGGACCTTGCAAACGCCACACTCTTTGGAGGGAAGTGATGATGGCTTATTATTATATTATTTTTCCCCCTTTATATATATGCACTCCCATCTTCTCTCTCTTTCATTTTCCTTCATCTTCTTTGTTCCAGCAAGCTCCAACAGCCACCACAACCCCCCAAGCTCCTTGGCCGGCCATCACCACCACCCACCAAAGCCATTCTCTCCACCACACAATCCTTCTACTTCATTCTCCTCCATCTCCTCCTCCATTTTCAACCACGAACACCATCTCCTTCAACCTCTTTCACCAAGAAACCTCAAAGAACCCATCACCTCCACAAAACTTCATCACCATCTCCACCACCACCTGCACCACCGTAGCCTCCACCAAGCATACCACCTTCACCTCCTCGTCAACCTCTTTCCGGCGGGCTATAGCTTCATTCCCCGCAACGCCATTTGCAAAATCTCGTTTTGCCATATTGAGTTGGACTTGCACCATCAACCTTTTGCCTTCTCTTGTGAGGACCGGTACCCTCCTTTGGATTGGGACCGCGTTTCTCTGCGTCGGACGCATTTTAGGCGAGTAATTCTACTCGCCAAGACTTGGATATTATTTCATATTTGTTAAGAAAACGCACCAGTTTCCTGAAAACGCACCACTTTCCCGCGTCTGCTCACTTTTCCGCGTCTGCCCACTTTCCCGCGTCTGCTCACTTTCCCGTCTGCCCACTTTCCCGCGTCTGCTCACTTTTCCGCGTCTGCTCACTTTTCCGCGTCTGCCCACTTTCCCGCGTCTGCTCACTTTCCCGCGTCTGCCCACTTTCCCGCGTCTGTAACCCCGCGTCTTCATCCTCACCTTACTGATTCATCCTTCTCCTCCTCTTTTTAATATATATAATCGCGTTGGTTACTTAAATTCTGGAACTTGGGATTTCCCGGTGTTACTTGAAGTTTTAGGCGAGTGTTCTCGCCTTCCTTCAGATTTTCCTACTTTGTCACGATTGACTATTATTATATCATTTTCCTGGCACACATGCATGCATCATTCTACTACTGGATGCTTACCCGCAATATCATATTGATACCTGACTTTAGATTGTCACGTTTACGGGAATCTTGTACTTTCTATCCTGGATTATATGCGATGACTTGAAATGACAATACTCATGACTCTTTAACTCCTGATCTTACCAGGCACTTGCTTTCCCGTAAATTGATAATTAAATATATTAAATCATAAAAAGGAATAACTTGCATTGGGTCGGGGGAAACATGCGGCTATCAATATGTGTTCGTGTTTACAGTGGTTTTAGGTATGTTGTGCAACTAAATTTCCGGTCTGACCTGTGGGCCTCCAGGCGACCGAGGGGAGTGCTGGCTCCCTCATTCCTGGTACCATCATGATAAGGGCATACAATAAGACCCTCCTGTTTGCCTTGCGGCGGGTTCCGTCTACCAAGCAACGGAACAATCCTGGGCCGTGGTCCCGGGTATGCACGGGACCCACTGTAAACATAGTTCGTTGATACCCCCGCTAGTTTCCAATAACAACCTTGCTTTACTGGGATATGGATCTATGTGTGCTGGGACGCTAGTCCACATAGCTAGATATCAGGGTAAGGTAAGTAATAATAATAATAATAACAATAATAAGACGCTAATTGTGGGTGTTGTATACGCTTGGATTACGGTAACATGAGATAAAGGTATATAGAAGAGGGTTTCCTTGTTTGGATTATTCCCTCGAGGTACTAGTCTCATGAGGCCGTAGCTTAAGCTTATATAATGCCCTTTCATTTTTAACATGTTGCGCTTCTTTTACTTGCTGGCTGATTACTCATGATATTGCACCACCTCTCATGCTCTTTCCTCTTATGCCACTCGGCTGTTACCTGATCACTTGTTTGGGAGGTCCTGACTCCCTTGAATTTGTATGTTCAGGTTCCGAACCTTGGATCGAGGTGGAGCCTTCTGTGGAGGACCAGGCTTTCCTTTCCGAGCAGGCTGATTAGTCTCGGTTGCTGTCATCCCAGACTTTCCTTTTGGCTCGCGGGACCTTTCTTCAGCTCGTGAGCATCTTTGTAATTATCTTGTAAATCGTACTTTTGAGTTTGGCTGTGATATATGATGCATGCGATATGTAAATATATGTCACATTCTGTGATAACCTTGTACCTTGTACTTCTTATGTTGGCATATGAAAGGACGCTACGCTTTGTCGTACTCTGATTCTTGTTTGTACTGATGCTTAGCGTATATACGTAAGGGTATTTCTGACCTGCGTATGTACGTCGCAGTGACGTCCCCGTACCCGTGGGATCGGGGCGTTACAGGGGTGGAATAGATCTGGTGAGAAACTCAAGCTAGGGTTTCAAGTAGAGGTAAAACCCACTTTTTTATCTCAGAAATAGAATCTATTTTGCAAGTATTTGATCTTCCGCATAGTTAGAGGGTCAAGGAAAGGATCTCAATGGCAGAGGAATCTAAGTCTGTTAAAACAATGAACAACTCCAGGATTGAAGTTGTTAAGTTCAATGGAACTAACAATTTCGGGATGTGGAGGTGTGAGGTTATGGATGCATTGAATGCACAGAACCTCGAGGACACGTTCTTTTTGGAGAAGAAGAAGGATACTACCACTGATGATGAGTGGGCAAAAATGAACAGGTCGGCATGTGGACTGATTCGCTCATGTTTGTCACAAGATATCAAATATTCTGTTCAACATGAGAAGTCAGCAAAGGATATGTGGAATACCCTCGAGAAGAAGTACCTGACAAAGAGCGTGGAGTCAAGGCTGCAGCTTAAGAGCAAGCTGTATTTGTTCAGGATGCAGAGGGGAAGCACAGTAAATGAGCACCTCAACAGGTTTAAAAGCTTCTTACGGATTTGCTAAATGTGGATGCCATTATAAGTGAGGAAGACAAGTCAGTCATTCTTCTGAACTCTCTTCCACCGGAGGAGTATGAAATATTTACAATGACATTCATAAATGGAAGGCAAACCTTAAACTATGATGAGATATCGTCAGCACTGATGAGTTATGAGAAGAGGAAGAATGAGAAACATTCTGGGAGATCTAGTTCATCAGCAGAGGCTTTGGAGGTAAGAGCAGGAGCTCATCAAGGAAAGGCAAGGAGGTGAGAGGAAGATCGAAGTCAAGACCGGGCTTAAGGGATCTTAAGAAAGACCAGTGCATGTATTGCAAAGAGTTTGGGCACTGGAAAGTTGACTGTCCAAAGTACAAGGGGAAGAAGAAGGAATCAAAATCTGAGGCAAATCTGTCAAGAGTGACAAAGGCTGCTAGCAGTAAATCACAGGCAGAGGATTCAGATTCAGATTCTTCGGTATTCTCGTTTTCAGTTACTACTCTTGTTGTAGGTTACTCGGGGGAAAACGAGTGGATCCTGGACACAGGCGCTACATATCATGTATGCCCTAATCGAGATTGGTTTACTAGTCTTGAGAAGCTGGAGGGATGTTCGGTCGTCATGGGCGATGATCATCCATGCATCATGGAGGGTGTAGGCACAATTCCTATCAGGATGTTCGACGGGATGGTAAGGGAGCTGAAGGAAGTGAGATATGTCCCTCAGCTGAAGAGGAACTTGATCTCAGTGGGTGTTTTGGAATCATTAGGGCTCGGAGTGTCTATTAAAGAAGGTGTTCTTAAAATGACGAAGGGCTCAATGGTGGTGTTTGAAGGCCAACCGCAGGAATAATTTGTATTACTTGAAGGGTAGTACAGTGACAGGGCAGGTGACAGCTTCGACCAGTCAGAAGGAAGATCTAACCCGGTTATGGCACATGAGGCTGGGACATGCAGGGGAGAAATCTATGCAAGCTCTTGTGAGGAAAGGGCTACTGAAGGGTGCAGAGACCTGCAAACTGGATCTGTGTGAACATTGCATCATAGGCAAGAAGACAAAGGTGAAGTTTGAAACAGCTTCACACTGCACCGAAGGCATTCTTGATTATGTGCACACAGATGTATGGGGACCCACAAAGACTGCATCAATAGGGGAACCCACTACTTTGTGTCGTTTATCGTGATTATTCTAGGCGGTGCTGGGTGTACACCATGCGACACAAGAATGAAGTCCTAGAATTGTTTGTGAAGTGGAAGGTTAATCAGGAAAGGAGTACAGGAAGAAAAGTCAAGGTCCTTCGTTCTGACAACGGAGGAGAGTACAAGTCAGACCCTTTCCAGAAGCTATGTCTTGATGAGGGCATAGAGAGGCACTTCACAGTAAGGGAAACTCCGCAACAGAATGGGGTGGCTGAAAGAATGAACCGAACTTTGCTAGAGAAGGTTCGGTGCATATTGTCAAATGCAGGATTACCAAAGAAGTTCTGGGCTGAAGCTTTGGGGTATGCATGCCATCTCGTCAATAGGTTGCCGTCATCTGCAATAGGGGGTAAGACCCCCCTTGAAGCTTGGTCGGGTAAAGCTGCAGGAGATTATGATGTGCTCAGGATATTTGGATGTCCAGCCTACTATCACGTAAAAGAGACAAATTGGATCCGAGAGCGAAGAAAGGTGTGTTTGTTGGCTTCAAGAAAGGAACCAAGGGGTTCAAGATCTGGGACCAACAGGACAACAAATTCATAATCAGCAGAGATGTCACTTTTGATGAGGCCTCTATGATGAAGCCTACAGTCTCTCAACAGGTGGAGACTAAGAAGACCAAGGAGCTATTGCAGCAGGTGGAGAGTGATGCAGATCCACCATCTCTAGAAGACTCAGTATCTGTGAGGATCATTCCTGAGGTGACACAGGGAGGTGATCAAGTTTGCAGAAGAAGATGCTGAGGTTGTTGAAGAGGATCAGGAACAGGTTATGGATACAGTTCCAGATCCCACTGCAGTTGGAAGACCAAGGAGGAATACTAGGAGACCTGGCTGGCTCACTACAGACATGGTGATTGCACATGCACTTCCAGTTGTTGAAGAAGCCATTCCATCTACTTTCAGGGAAGCTGAAATCAGTTCAGAAGCGGAGTTATGGAAAGGAGCCATGAATGAAGAGATGCAGTCTCTTTATAAGAACAACACATGGGAACTGACCAAGTTGCCCAAGGGGAAGAAAGCCATAGGGTGTAAGTGGGTATTTGCTAAGAAGCAGGGATCACTCCAAGAAGACAATGTGCGCTACAAGGCAAGGCTGGTGGTTAAAGGCTACGCACAGAGAGAAGGGATCGACTACAACGAGGTGTTCTCCCCAGTTGTAAAACACTCGTCTATTCGGATCCTATTGGCCTTGGTGGCACAGAATGAGTTGGACCTTGACCAACTTGATGTGAAGACCGCCTTTCTCCACGGCGATCTTGAGGAGGAGATCTACATGACTCAGCCCACAGGTTACAAAACTGCAGGGAAAGAGGAGTTGGTATGCAAGCTGAAGAAATCACTGTACGGTTTGAAGCAGTCTCCAAGACAATGGTACAAGCGATTTGACAGCTTCATCAGGAAGAAGAAGTACACAAGAAGCCATTATGATCCATGTGTGTACTACAACAAGTTATCATCTGGTGAGTATGTCTATCTACTACTTTACGTAGATGATATGCTAATTGCTTCTAGGTCAAGATCTGCAATTGATTCTCTGAAGAAGACTTTATCGTCTGAGTTCGAGATGAAGGACCTGGGGGAAGCAAGGAAAGTATTGGGTATGGAGATCACAAGGGACAGGGAAGCTGGCAGGATTAGCTTGACTCAGAAGGGCTATCTGGAGAAGGTACTGCAGAGATTTAATATCGGGAAAGATACAAAGACTGTAAGTACACCAATGGCGCCGCACTTCAAGTTGTCAGCGAAGATGTCTCCAAGGAGTGTTCAGGAGCGTGAGCATATGACTCATGTACCATATGCCAATGCAGTGGGAAGCTTGATGTATGCAATGGTGTGTACAAGGCCGGATCTATCACAGGCAGTTTCCATGGTCAGCAGATATATGCATGATCCAGGTCAGGGTCATTGGGAAGCAGTGAAGTGGATCCTGAGGTACATCAAGGGTACTGTTGATGTAGGTCTCGTGTTTGAGAAGGACAACACTGGGAAGTAAGAATGCATAGGGTACGTGGATTCGGACTATGCAGGTGATCTTGACAAACGCCGGTCGACGACGGGGTATGTATTCACATTCTCGCAGGCACCGGTGAGTTGGCGCTCCACACTTCAGTCCACAGTCGCATTGTCGACTACAGAGGCAGAGTATATGGCCTTGACCGAGGCCATGAAGGAGGCGATTTGGCTTCAAGGATTGCTAGATGACTTGGGAGTGGAACAGGAGATCTTGAAGATACACTGTGACAGTATGAGTGCCATTTATTTGGCAAGGAACCAAGTCTACCACGCAAGGACGAAGCACATAGATGTCAGGTATCACTTTGTTCGGGAGATTCTGGAGGAAGATGACATCAATTTATTAAAAATTCATACTTCGGAGAATCCGGCCGATATGCTTACAAAGGTGGTGTCGGGAGTAAAGTTTGCACACTGCAAAGACTTGCTCCAGATTCTTCAGGTGAATTGAGCTTGCTGAAGCTCATGTGGATGAACTACGGATGGCTTGATCCCTTGGGCAAGGGGTACGTAGGCAACCAGATTGGTGCAGCCGCTTTCGAGTCGGTGTTCGGCTCAGATTTAACAATCTTCACCGAGGTGGAGAATTGTTGGAGGAGAGAGTACAGTAGAGGAAGTGAAGTCATGCCAGGTGCTGTTGAAGACTGCCAAGGAGTCTACGACGAAAGGCGACGGAACAGCAGGCAGGAAAAACGAAGCAGCAGCAGAAAAGACAGTGGTCGGTCGACCGGACCGGTCGACCGACGTGCACGAAGTGCACAGGTGCTCCCAGGTTTCTTCGGTCGACCGGACCGGTCGACCGAAGAGGGTCTTGGTTGCTTCGGTCGACCGGACCGGTCGACCGGAGAGGGTCTCTGTAAGCAACCCAACTCTCTGTTTGTTTCGGTCGACCGGCTCGGTCGACCGGAAGAGGGAGTCGGTCGACCGGCCAGTCGACCGACAGTCGGGTTTTGGGCGAAATCTGTTGTTTCGGGAAGTTATGTATTTAAGCCCTGGTTGTAATTTTCTAGGGTTAAGAGTGCTGAGAAAAAGTATAGCTGTGGACTCTCTTGTGTTGATAGAGATCCAGAGCTATTGTAATCCATCTTCCATAAAGAAAACTCTCTCCGTGAATTGCCCCGAGGACGTAGGCAAGTTGGCCGAACCTCGTTAGATCTGATTTTTGCGATTGGCTGTTCTTCTAGTTTGTTTTCATTGTTCTTGGTGATTGAGATCAGGTTGGATCTTCTAAGGGTTGTTGTCTCCGAGCACAACACAAAAACCTAAGTACAAAAACTGATTTGTGAATCATTTATTATACTGTAGTTAGAACTACGACCAATTAGTTAAACTCTCCTCACAATAAAGTACGCAATGATCTCACATTTGCTTCTACACGACAAACGGAAGAAAGCATTAGGAATGTCACGAGTTAAATCAGCCTGCGAGTGGATCGGGTAAGGCCCAAGCCAGATAGGCCCAAACCCGAACCAATTACGGCCTCACGTATCACTGTGCTCCTTACATCCACAGTCGTGCCGACAACTGTTAGCCGTCCATCCCGTAACAATAAAATTAACACCAAATTTAATCTCATCATAATAAACAAAGAATAACAAAAAATAAAATAAAATAAAATAATAGTAATAGGAATAATAATAATAATAATTAGAAGTACAGAACTGAAGAGGAGAAGTCGCCGCATTTGCGGGTAAAAAGACAACAACTCAATTTTCTTTTCTTCTTCTTTTTTTTCCAAAATTTAATTATAATAAAAAAAAGACGTGCTTGCAGCAGAGTAGCCAATTTTCGAAATCCCAAAAAGCCCCCCATCAAGTTCGGTCAAAACACCGACCCCTCAGTTTTCCCACGTCCTTGACACCTTGTGTCGGGAAATGAAAAATTCTTTATTTTTTTTTCCTTTTTTTTTTTTCAACCGCCGTGAAAATTGCAGAGCAAGAAACCAAAAATTTTCTTTTTTTTTCGATTTCCCCCTCTTTTAAGCAAATATTGCTTGTGGAGGAACGAAAAAAGGTAACGCGTACGAAAGGTAGTTAAAAAGAGGTGGAGAGAAAAGGGAAGGAAGCAGCAAGCAAAGCTCAGCAGTTGATGTTGCTTCTGCTGCTGCTAAAAAAATGTCGAAGGACGAATCCAACGACGAGATAAATCCGCGGCCGGACCACCTCGACCGTCCCGAGATGCAGGGCTTCCACCTCTCCTCGCCGCCCCATTCCTCCAACGAGGACCTCCTTGTCATCGAGCTCGGCAACAAGAAGAAGACGGCCTACGACGAAGAAGAAGAAGAAGAAACACCTGAAGCCATGGAACCAGCACCGACCATTTCTACTTCTTCTGCTAGTAAAGCTATTGAGGGAAATGGAGGAGCGAGTGGGAGTGGCGGAGATGAGAAGCCGGGGCAGCCGGCGCCGGCGGTGGGGTTCGGCGAGCTGTTCCGGTTCGCGGACGGATTGGATTTGGTCTTAATGGCGATCGGAACCGCCGGGGCAGTCGTCCACGGGTGCTCGCTGCCGGTGTTCTTGAGGTTTTTCGCGGATCTCGTCGATTCTTTCGGATCTAACGCCGACGATCCCGATACGATGTGCAGCGAGGTTGTTAAGGTGAGCTAGTTTAGATCATAAGTTCAGTTCTTGAAATTTCTCTCGTGTGTCAGATTTGATTTTTGTTTTGGAATCCGCAGTATGCATTTTACTTCCTCGTCGTCGGAGCTGCGATCTGGGCGTTGTCTTGGGCCGGTGAGCTTGTTGTTTGTAGAATTTTTTTTTTCTTCTATTTTTTCTTGTGAGTTTTGAGAATGAGCAGAGATTTTGATTTTGGACTCTTGAATGCATTTAGAGATCTCGTGTTGGATGTGGACTGGAGAGCGGCAGACCACGAAGATGAGGATAAGGTACCTGGAATCCGCGCTGAATCAGGACGTCAGTTACTTCGACACCGATGTCAGAACCTCCGACGTCGTCTACGCCGTCAACGCCGACGCCGTCATCGTGCAGGATGCCATCAGTGAGAAGGTCCTCTTCATCACTCTCCAATGAATTCAACTCCTCCTTACTGAATAATGGGGATTGATTGTTTTTTTTTCCTACTGATCGAACAGTTGGGGAATTTCATTCACTACATGGGAACATTTGTGTCCGGATTCATCATCGGATTCACGGCGGTGTGGCAGCTCGCCCTCGTCACCCTCGCCGTCGTGCCCCTCATCGCCGTCATCGGCGGCATTCACACCACTGCATTGGCCAAACTTTCGTCCAAGAGCCAGGACGCTCTGTCTCAAGCCAGCAACATAGCAGAGCAAGTCAGGGCCAAAATCTCATCAACTCACTTCACACTTTCGTCTTCCTGCTCTAAATTTGACCATGTTTGTTTGTATCGTACGTGTAGGCATTAGCTCAAATTAGGACGGTCCAGTCCTTCGTCGGAGAGACCAGAGCTCTTCAGGCCTACTCGTCGGCGCTCAGAATCGCTCAGCGAATCGGTTACCGCAGCGGATTCGCAAAGGGTTTGGGCTTGGGCGCCACCTACTTCACCGTGTTCTGCTGCTACGCTCTTCTTCTCTGGTACGGTGGGCTGCTGGTCCGGCACCACCACACAAACGGCGGCCTCGCCATCGCCACCATGTTCTCCGTCATGCTCGGAGGAATGTAAGACACACCACAAATTTCAGTGTTAGCAATTTGCTCACCGTCAAGATTCTGATTGAATTTGTTTGTTTTGACGCGCGCACAGTGCATTGGGCCAGTCGGCGCCGAGCATGTCGTCGTTCGCGAAGGCCAGAGTGGCGGCGGCCAAGATATACCGGACGATCGACCACAGGCCGGGGATAGAACGGAACGGGGATTCCTGCGTGGAGCTAGACTCGATCACGGGCCAGGTCGAGCTGCGGCACGTGGAGTTTGCGTATCCGTCAAGGCCGGACGTGCCAATTCTCCGGGATTTCTCGCTGAATGTGGTGGCCGGAAAGACAATGGCGCTGGTGGGGAGCAGCGGTCAGGGAAGAGCACTGTGGTGTCCCTCATCGAGAGGTTCTATGACCCCATCTCAGGTGAGTAGTTAAGCTAATTGCTTAATTAGCAATTTAGTTTGAAACTAACTGATTAGAATTTGTGTGAAATTTTTAAGGCAAGTGCTAATTGATGGGCACGACATAAAGACAATGAAGCTAAGGTGGGTGAGGCAGCAGATAGGGTTGGTGAGCCAGGAGCCAGCCTTGTTTGCGACCACGATCAGGGAGAATCTGCTTTTGGGCAGAGAGAATGCGACCCAGGTTGAGATTGAGGAGGCTGCCAGAGTTGCAAACGCCCACTCCTTCATCATCAAGCTACCTGATGGCTACGACTCTCAGGTCTACTCTGCTACTAAACTTCCTCGATGTTAACAAATATGATGATTTATGATTAGCTTCTTTTTTTCTCCTCACACTGCCAGTGGAATGGGCTTATGCTCCTGTTAGATGCTCAATACAGTGATTGGAGCAACTCTTCCAAATGAAGGAACGTGGATAGATTCTTTCTTTTGCTGTGGTCCTTGCTTCCTAACTCTGAGCTGAGCCCCACTAATGAGGAGCCCATTGTTTAATTATCTTTCTGATCATAGGGATAGGATTAGTCTCTGTGGGAAAGATTAGGCTTAATCAGTACATGGTCAATTTTGTTTAAAAAAAATTTTAGAACACTCAAGTGGATCATGTGAAAGCTTAACTAAACCGCTGACATCTGTGATGTCATCTAATTTTTCTTTTGTAAGAGAGGTGGTCAGTCAACCCTTGGCTTCACTCAACTGAACTGCAATTAACTAAACAGTGCCGTAATTAAACCATTTGTGTCATCGACATTACCGTTAACTTTAGCTTAATTAAATTTGTTCTATCTCCATCATAACATGTGCTATACTTAGACTTTACTTAATCTCTGATTAGTAATATAATAATAATATAATAATATACTTGATCATCATGTGAGTCTTGCACACTGAATCAACCTATGGTTCTGCCACGCAGGTGGGCGAGCGCGGCCTGCAGCTCTCCGGCGGCCAGAAGCAGAGGATTGCGATTGCGAGGGCAATGCTGAAGAATCCAGCGATCCTCCTCCTCGACGAGGCCACAAGCGCCCTCGACTCTGAGTCGGAGAAACTGGTCCAAGAAGCCTTGGACCGGTTCATGATCGGCCGGACCACTCTCGTGATCGCCCACCGCCTCTCCACCATCCGCAAAGCTGATGTGGTCGCCGTTCTTCATCATGGCTCTGTGTCAGAGATTGGTACACACGATGAGCTCATGGCCAAAGGTGAGAACGGGATGTACGCGAAGCTCATCCGTCTTCAAGAACAAGCCCATGAGACCGCGATGATCAATGCTCGGAAAAGCAGTGCTCGGCCATCCAGTGCTCGGCCATCCATCAGTTCCCCCATCATTGCCCGTAACTCATCGTATGGTCGGTCTCCATACTCTCGCCGACTGTCAGACTTCTCTACCTCAGATTTCAGCTTGTCGTTCGACCCGAATCACCGGATGGAGAAGCTGGCATTCAGAGATCAGGCAAGCTCGTTCTGGAGGCTGGTGAAGATGAATTCGCCCGAATGGACTTATGCTTTGGTTGGATCCATCGGATCCATGGTTTGTGGATCGATCAGTGCTCTCTTTGCCTATGTTCTTAGCGCAGTTTTGAGCATCTATTATGCCCAGGATTATAACTACATGCGAAGAGAGATTGGAAAGTACTGTTATCTCTTGATCGGAGTCTCATCAGCAGCTCTTCTGTTCAATACAGTGCAGCATCTGTTCTGGGACATTGTCGGAGAGAACCTGACAAAGAGGGTGAGGGAGAAGATGCTGTCTTCCGTGCTTCACAATGAGATTGCGTGGTTCGACCAAGAGGAGAATGCCAGCGCAAGGATCGCTGCTAGGCTTGCGCTTGACGCCCACAATGTGAGGTCTGCGATTGGAGATCGGATCTCTGTTATTGTGCAGAATTCGGCGCTGCTGGTTGTCGCCTGCACTGCTGGGTTTGTCCTGCAGTGGCGGCTCGCCCTTGTTCTCATGGCCGTGTTCCCTGTTGTCGTCGCTGCCACAGTCTTGCAGGTACATTTTTGTTCTTCATTTACACCATCATGAATGTCACTAACGAATCTAGTTATAACTTTAAGGCCTGATGAATAAAAGAAAAAAATTAGAAACAAGTTACCATAGGATAGTTATATTTCAAATCAAATTAGGTTGCTGATGGAGATTGAAACTTACTTAGATCTTTGTGAAATGAATCCTACTGAATGCTACATCCAAATAAATTGGGGGCCTTAAATAAAACTTTTGTATTAATGTTATAATCAGCCTACCATCAGTGATAATTACTGTTTGGTTTTATTAGAATTAACATGGTTAAGTTAATAATCTATTCGTGTATGTATTTCTCTCTCTTTGAGGCATTAACTCAAACAGTATTGTGCAGAAAATGTTCATGAAGGGATTCTCCGGGACTTGGAAGCTGCCCATGCCAAGGCCACCCAAATCGCCGGGGAGGCCGTCGCCAATGTCCGCACGGTCGCTGCCTTCAACTCCGAATCCAAAATCACCCAGCTCTTCGCCGAGTACCTTAAGAGTCCCCTCCGGCGCTGCTTCTGGAAGGGCCAGATTGCCGGCAGCGGCTTCGGCATTGCCCAGTTCCTCTTATATGCTTCTTACTCCTTGGGCCTCTGGTATGCATCTTACCTCGTCAAGCACGGCATTTCCGACTTCTCCAAGACCATCAGGGTCTTCATGGTCCTCATGGTCTCCGCCAACGGTGCCGCCGAGACTCTAACCCTCGCGCCCGACTTCATCAAAGGCGGCCGCGCAATGAAGTCGGTCTTCGAAGTCATTGATCGAAAGACTGAGATCGAGCCAGATGATCCTGATGCCTGTCCCGTCCCTGAGAAACTTCGCGGGGATGTTGAGCTCAAACACGTCGACTTCTCGTACCCGACTCGCCCTGACTTCCCCGTCCTCCGTGACCTCACTCTTCGTGCCCGCGCAGGCCGTACTCTCGCGCTAGTAGGCCCGAGCGGGTGCGGTAAAAGCTCGGTGATCTCGTTGATCCAGCGCTTCTACGAGCCAAACTCCGGTCGCGTGCTCATCGATGGCAAAGACATCCGCAAGTACAATCTGCAGGCCCTGCGCCGCGCAATTGCAGTGGTTCCGCAAGAGCCCTGCCTGTTTGCTACAACAATACACGAGAACATAGCGTACGGGCGAGAGTCGGTGACGGAGGCGGAGGTCATAGAGGCCGCAACTCGAGCGAACGCGCACAAGTTCATATCTGCGTTGCCTGATGGGTACAAGACGTGGGTCGGGGAGAGAGGCGTGCAGTTGTCCGGCGGGCAAAGGCAGAGGATAGCGATTGCGCGAGCACTGGTGAAGAAAGCGCAGATTGTGCTGCTTGACGAGGCGACGAGCGCGCTGGACGCCGAGTCTGAGCGATCTGTTCAAGAGGCGCTCGACCGAGCGTCGAGCGGGAGGACGACGATCGTAGTCGCGCACAGGCTTGCGACGGTGAGAGGAGCTCACACCATTGCTGTGATTGATGAAGGGAAGGTTGTGGAGCAAGGGTCACACTCTCACTTGCTCAACCACTACCCTGACGGCTGCTACGCTAGAATGCTGCAGCTGCAGCGGTTTTCTCGTGGGCCCGCGGCGGCGGGTTTGGGGGTGGGTGTCGGGGATTGGGTGCTTCTACAAGTGAGGATAGTTAGGGTGGCAAAATGATGGACTTTTTCCCTTACACCATCTCTATTTTTTTTTTTTCTTTTTCTTTTGCTTTTTAATAACTTTTTTGCTTTTTTTTTTACCAATTACCAATTATAGGGTTTGTAATGTAATTATATGTTGTTATTAATGATATGGTGTATTTAGTTTTTATTTAGTAGTTGTTCTTTTGCTTCTGTGACATGATTAATATTTTTAACTTATTAGATTAATATTTTTTAAATATTAGATTTAAAAATTTATAATTAGAATAATTTTTCTATTAGATTAAAAAAATTGTTATTAGATTAATATTTCTTTTAATTTAATTACTTAAAATATATATTTATATCGTGCAAATCATATTTGTAAACTCACAACCAAACACTGCAAGTACAAGTATACTTTCTCACTTATATTTTCACACTAGCAATCAAACACTTGAAAATTTATAAGTGCAAAACTCACTTACAACTGCAAAAAAACATTTTACAACTTGTAGCCACATCCAGGCAATCAAACAATCCCTTAGACGAAAATCCCTCGCACAACTATACTTTTTTCTTGCCTTGTCATCTATCGTTATAATCAAAACAAATTTATTTTAAAGATTTCACGACTACAATCTAACGAAAGGTCTCCCTAAATTATCCGTAGATATAGCGTATACTAACCCCTTGCATGTTACTGGTCAGTTTCGAATAATAGTAGTGAGCCCCAAGTCAATATCTCACAATCACATCAAGGGGGGCACAAATTCCGAACTCTACTCACCAAATCCCAATCCCACTAATATCCCCAATGGTCATTAGTAGTCCCCAAACCTCAAGCTTTCAACTTGATTAATCAGTCATCATCACACTCCATAATGCAAGTGGAACCTTAATTAACGTATAATAAAAACACCACATCTCAGAGGATCAATCAAAGAGAATGGAAATTTTTTGTTTGTTTGGCAGGGATCTGGAGACCATGTGACAAAATTTTCCCCTAAATTAAGATCACAATTATGATGTTGATCATGATTATGACTCCACTCTCAACATCCAAAACCCTAATTTCCCGCAAACCCCTCATGACCTATATCGTTGGGGCTTCAACAGAGACAGTTTTACCCAATTATTAGTTCTTAATTTGTATATTAAATGCACCAATCATGACTTAAAAAAAGTTGATTTCTTTAGTGAGATCTTAATACCAAATGAGGATGCTAGGGATTGATTATTTTGGTTCATCAACTTGGAAGGAGACCATATGTGAACAAAGTTTGGAAGCTTGCATCTCTGGTCATGAGAACTGTTTTTTTTTTTAATGTTTTTTTAAGATCCTTTTTTTTCTTGTGCTTCAAATAATAATGTATGAGAAACAGGTGGTGTGATCTAACTTTGGGTTGGGGGTGGGGTTTGATGCAGATAGGTTGGTGTAGGATTTGTTGGTAGGGTTAGGTCTAAAAATTGTTGACTTTTGGTTGGCTAAATTAGCATTGAAAACTCAAGAGTTTGTCCAAATATATATTAAGGAAGTTTTCATGACACAACACATTGTTCTTAGTATCTCCTACTAAATTATTGTGTGGGACTATTATTATTATTTTTTTAATGCAAGGGTATCTCAGAAGGCTTGCAATCACCCCCTCTGGCTAATTCCTGCACATCGCGGATTGATCCCTCGACTGTGAAGGGGAAATTCTAGGTATAGTCTCGTGAAAAAATATCGTCCCTCATGAAATTTGAATCAGCATCCATTAAAGAACAAACTCAATGACTTACCGATAGACCACGTGAGGAGTGAGGATTGATCACGTGAGACTATTACTTTCTGTATTTTAATTGGTGTCTCTCGACTGCTTAATTGTTCATGCACCTCTTCATTATCTGTTTCAAGACAAGATACGAATATAGAAGCTATCTCTAACCCCAGTGTTGATCTTTGAGTCCAAATGCTAAAAGAAGCGTATCAATGATGCCCTGAATATGAAACTAGAGATTATGAACTTAACAAGGAAATATTTCCTTTTTCATTCTCTTTTTAAAAAACTTGATAAGGTATCAAGATTTTTCCTTTTTTACTAATTAAGGGAGAGGGGTCGTATGAAAGGCGATCCAATTTTCGCGCGGCATGAAATTCAAACCGTGAATCTTAAACAACACTTTAGCTTGGTTTTAAATTGAGATTATCACAAGCGACAAGAGGGCACATCAAGAATGACTGGCCTACAATAACTAGGATATTTTTTTTTAATCATTTTTAAAGATATTTTGCTTCTTAATTTCTAATCATTTTAGGCAACTTAATGAGAAGATCAAAGAATGTGCACCCCTTGAGCTGAATTGCCATCGATTTGAAACTCAATACTCTTATAAGAATACTAGTTCTTTAATTAAGCTTCGTGAGAATTCCATTGTAAATAATCTCCTGAATGAGGACTTTAAATACTCATTTTACTCTACATACTTTAAATCAGTTTATCAATAAGAGAACGAGGACTCCTAAACTTTTTTATCCATGCATTATTGGCTCACGGTTTAAACAGTATAAAATCACCTGATCTTCACAGTTCTGTGTAGAACAAGATGAACGGTTTGAATTAATAACCCACCATAAAGTTTTGACAAGACATTCGTTAATTGTTCAGATGGACAGCTGGAACATTGGATATGAACAATGTCATGCAACAAACAGGAACCAACTTCTTCACTCATTCAAACTTTGAGGTGTGCAATCATGTGAGGAGACATCAATTGATTGGGCATCTTCAGGGGTAGGAGCTCTTTTTGGGATGAAGAAATCATGCACGTAGTAGTAGGGTAGGAACTTTGGTCAACAAAGGGAAAAAAAAAAATAATAAAGAGAATGAATGCAGACACCATCAAGAACCTTGTCAAACTTTGTTCGACACCATGATTCTCGTATGAAATATTCATCACTCCTTGTGACATCAATATGCCAAAAAATGGGGCCATGAGAGCTATGAATGAATAGCTCTCCCCCTTGTTTTAGCTCATAGGTCATGATTGGGTTGCATGTCCCCTACAACTCTCTACTTTGTGCAACAATGGCTACACAATTTTAGTGCACCTTAAGGATTAGCCGAGCACAAAACGTAAATTGAGACGAGGGAGAAGTATACACAACAATTATACGTTCTTCGGTGTTTTAGTTACGTACACAAGCCAATGAGGTGTAGATATTCACTATGGGGCTGTTTGGATTCAAGGAATTGGGTGGAAGTGAGGAAGTATCTTTTCTCATTTCAGCTGTTCATCCAAACACCGGAAAAGGAAATGGAAAAAGTTCTTTTCCTTCTCTCTTTTCTCCTTTACACAACGTTTTCCTCACTTCCAGAGTGCTACAGTTAATTTTGTGGTCATATAAATCTCATTTGTAATAAGTTGTAGTACAAAACAGTTAATTTTTTGCTCATGTAAATCTCACTTGCATTCAAATTACCGTCTAATTTTTATTTTTCTTAATTAATTTTTAATTTAATATTATTTTGCGGTCAACTTTGTAGTCAACTTTTCCACTTTCACTTCCACATTACCATCCAAACACCCAAAAAAACATAACATTTTCCAAACCACACTTCCCAACAACATCCAAACACCAGAAAACTTACTAACCAATTCCCAAGTTCCAAAGGGAACTATTACCACTTCCTCACTTCTTCACTTCCTCACTTCCACCCTTAACCAAACAGGCCCTATAACAAAACGTAAGGTACGAATACTCGCGTAGATCACTAGACCGTCTCAATTTTCACCAACACCGGCTCTCTCTGAATCTAAATATACAAATATACATGATCTTCACCAAAGACTTCCACAAAACCTCAACCTCCAAAATTCACTTACAGCTCATGGTTCAGGCCGTGTCGTGACCTAGATTAGGTCACGGAAGCGCTTCCAGGTTCAAGACAGGGCTATGACCACCGACCCGTGTTTCAGGTTCAAAGGAACAAGAAAGCTCTTATCTACTTCTAGGACTCCAAGACATTTGTCATTGGTCGTGCAAACAACTTTGTGACCTAACAGTGATCTTTCCACTTCTGTCATAAGAATTACCAGTCTTAATCAACCAGCAGTTCAAAGAAACAATCATCTCAGTAATTAGACAGGTATAGAGCATTAAAAAGCATGAATGCAACCTGAGGAGAGGGGAGGCATCAAATGCACAGGCACAGCCTGCTGTAGGTCAATTGGGAATTAGTTAGGGCCTGTTTGTTTTGCAAATTTGAGGGGCGGAATTCTGAAAAATCCACTACTAGGATATCAACATAGTGTGTTTGGTTGTTTTTTTTTTGCTGGTGGGGAGAAATTATTGCGGGGCCCACTAAAGGTTGTACAGCTACAGTGAGCTCACGCGAGCAGCGAAGGAAAACATCGTGAATTCTGACCCCTCCACTGTAGCTACAGTGAATGACAAGGATTTCTGCTTGATTTGACCTTGGGGGCAGAAATCTGAAATTTGGGCTTTCAAACAAACGGGCCCTGAGAGAACAGCATCAGTCTCGGTTCATGTGACGCTTGTTGACCTCCCCCCCCCCCCCCCCCCCCCCCCTCTCACTTTCTCCCCACCTCACATGCTCTCTGTCTCTAGAGAACCAGAGAAAATGACTGCTCTCCAACCAAACTCTTCCAAACCTCTCTCTCTCTCTCTCTCTCTCTCTCTCTCTCTCTCTCTTCAGAGAATGGATGGTGATCTTTCACTATCCATCAGTGGCTGTGTGAAAAGAATAGTAGCAGCAGAAGACTAGAAATGGTTTTTGTCAACATAAGTTGGGCGACAGTTGTGAACCTGACACACTCTCTACTCTATCCTCAAAAGTCTACTGAAATTTGGCATCAAAGGACTTACACAGAGAAATCCTAAACAGTGAAAGTTTGAAGTTGGCAGCGTGAAGATGAAGCAGTTTCATAGAAATTTCTAAAACTAACACAGAATATGAAGAGATCAGGTTGAAAGAGTACATCACTGCGAACTATTGCATTCAATAACACTTGGAAAAAAGATTTGTATACTAGGAAGATAAAGAGAATACAACTAGGGCTTCTCTCAATAAAGGAATGGAGCTCTCACAGGAATTGAAGGCCAAAGAGCTCTCATGACATTAGCTTTGGGCCATTATCAGGCTTGCCCATCCCAGCTGCTAGCTCAGCGTCGAGTTGAGTGTGTGGTGCAGGACCCATCATCTGCTTCACTCTGCAACAACAAAAAGGTTAGATCAAGACTGGCAGACCAGGTGGTTGAGACTGAAAAATAAATAAATCAACAAATGGGGGAAAAAACAATCAACAGCAGGCCCTAAAAGCATATACTTATCATAGAACTCATCCTCGGTTCAGAAAATTTCCAGCTTAAGAATTGGTTTTAACAAATTGCATGGATACAATAAGCTACAACCACACAGCAAAGCCCACCAAAATCAGCTAATGCTACTACTATTTTGCCCTGAAAATCATTTCTAAACGTTACCAAAGCTTCACTATATCTACAAACGAAGATGTTATGCTGCCTAAGGGTAGGGATGTCAACCTGGCCGGCCGTGCCGGGCCTGGGGCGGGCGGGCCAAATGAGCGGGCCGAGCCCGCCCCACCGGCAAAAATGTGCCAGCCAGCCAGCCCGGCCTGAGCTCCCTAAACACGCCCGCCCTATTATTTATTAAAAAAAAAAAATTAAAGAATCTAAACATTCCTAAGTTCATGCTAAAAAAATTTAAAATTTCTAAAAAAATTTTAAAAATCTCAAAAATTCCTAATGAAAATTTTGACCAAGACAATTACAAGTAGTGAAATGAAAATATAATTTTTTTATTAATAATCCAATAAAAGGGATAAATGGATACAAATACAATTGAATATAAATTAAAATTTTTTAAAATTTATCATTCATAAATAAAAAAACAAGTCTTCAAACATTTTATCATTCAAAATAAAAAAAATTACAAAGTCTTCATTCATAATCTGGAGAGTCTTCAATGAGATCGTCAATTATTTTATTTTGACTTTCCTTTTCTGCGTCCAGCCAACCTTTTCCACAGAGTCATCTCGATTACATCCGATGCTACAAGACAGTTTCTCGTATCAGTCAGCACTCGACCACTATACTAAAAGCATACTCCAATGCTACTGTAGATGTCGGAGAGGCTAGTAAATCACGTGTCATGAGGATAAGTTGATATCTGTAATTTCCATCATGCCAAAATATCAAAATTATCAAATACTAAGTCTGGATCGATCTCAAGAGTTGTGGCAAGTTGGATATAATAGTAAAGCTCATTGAAAGTGTTAGAGGTTCTAGATTTTTTTTAGATGCTGATAAGAAACCTGAAAATAATGAACTTTTATTCCTAAATGAAGAAGTTTGAGATAAAGAAGATTATTTGTTTCTATAGATAGTTTCATAATAATCATACAACTGATTTACAAAAGTATCTGCCCGCATTAGGGAAGGATTATCATCGTATTTCATTTTTTTCATAAAAAATTTTAAGTAAAATTTTACATTCCTAAAATTTAATCTTAGGATCCATAATAGAAGAAAAATAAAAAATATAAGAAATCTTTAAAGTATTTATTTAATTTTTTTCCATGGGAGCAATAATATCTCGAAGATAATCATTATGCCTGCATTGAGAAAATATCTCGGTTATTTCAGTAAACTCATAACATACTAAACTAGTCAAGGGATAATAAATACCAGAAAATAATTTTTTTATTCTTTCAAATCTTTTCAAAAATTCACAAATGCATTCACAAAGTTCTCATTCCTCATCGAGAATAAAATAAGTAGGCAATTATACAAAAATGAACATATTTATTGCCTGCTTATACGGAATCAATTTACTCAACATATTATATGTTGAATTCCAACAAGTTTACATCTAGAGGTAATTTTTTTAACGATAGGCCTAAGCCCAAACAAATATGTTTGAATTCTTATCTTCTTTACTTTTAATAAATATAATATATCTCTTAATATTTGAATTTAATCATTAATTAATTTCAAACCATCTTGTACACATAAGTTAATAATATGACAAACGCATCAAATATAAAAAAAATTCATTCAAAACAAGTTTTAAATTTTTTTTTCAAAATCTCAATTGTAGCAGTATTTTCACTAGTATTATCAAATGAAATAGTAAAATTTTGGAATCAATTCTATATTCAACATGCATTATAATCTTACTTAGATTTGTAGCATTGTGAGGATGAGAAAACTTTTAAAACTGATATTTTTGTTTAAAAGTCGATCAGAATCAATAAAATGTGCAGTAATAACAATATAATAACGGTTAAGAGCTTTCAAACAATCAGAAGTAAGCGCAATTTTATGTAGCAAAGAGAAAACTGCAATTAACATTTATTTTTGTTCTTTAGCTATTATAAACATTTCTGATTTTATAATATTCCTACAGACCGGATCATAATCAGGATTATGAGTGGTTCTAATATAATCTGTAAATGCATCGTCTTTAGCCATACTAAAAGGCTATTCAGACCGAATAATATATTTCACTAAATTAGTTTTACCTGCAGAACAATTATAAGTAAAAGTGCCTAGTGTGCCACCTAAAGTGCTAATTTGGGTTTGTCGTGGTTAGTGCTCGGGGTGTTTACTCTTAATATGTCTGCTTAGTGAGTCAGTTCTCGTATTTTTGGAAAAAGCACATGAAATATTTGGACACAAGTTGCATTGAGCCCTCCTACCTCCATCAACAGTTACTTTATTAAAATATTTTCAAACTCTAGTTTTAAGATTTGATACCTCGAGAGAACTAATATATATATATATGAGAAGTAGCGGTAGGTTCAAAAGAAGCATTAAAATTTGTGTATTGTGTGAATGTAATTTGTGGAGTATCGGTTAAAAGCAAATTAAAAGCTTTTCGCTGTTCATTACTCGTACTAAAACTACTATGAAATTTAGAATCAGAAGCTTGACTACAGCCTGCCGATGAAGAATGTGCATTCATTTTATTTGCTAATTTCTAATTTTACAAGAATATAATTATCGAGCTACCGTAGGAGCTTGTAGAGCTTAAGAATTTGAGAGCTTGTAGAGTGAGCTTGAGAACTTGAGAGCTTGTAGTTGAGAATTCTTTTGAGAATTTTAGAGATTTTTGTTGTGATGAAATGGAATAAGAAAGATGGAGTATTTATAGAGAAGAAGATGGGTGTTCTTTTTGCAAAAATAATTAGCCTATGCCCATTCTACTCGGTGGGGGGTTATTTGCAAAAAAAATTACAAATAGCCCCCCAACAGCCAAAATAGCCGTTGGTTTAGCTGTTTTTTGGGAAGGTTGCCAAAAAAATTGCAAAAACCCCGCCAACAACTCTCTAAGCCATTGGAGATAGGGATGAGAGTGGGCGTGTTTATGGACACCTGTTGGACATGTCCAACAGAAATTTTCTATAAGAATATGAATTTTTTCATTCTCTTATAGAAAAATTTCTATTAGACATGTCCAACAGGGCTGCATGGACACGTCCATTCTCATCCCTAATTGGAGATATGGGCCAGGCCGGGCCGGACCGCATATCAGGTGCCCCAATGGCTCAAAGAGTTACTGGGGCAGGCGGGCCCAGGTCGTGGGCTGCGTTACCCAAACCCGGGCCCGGCTTATGGGGGAGCCGGCCCCGGGCCCAAGCGGGCCGGGCCTGTGGGGGTTGCCAGCTCGAGCCGGCCCACTTGACATCCCTACCTAATGGCGATAGAACCTTGCACATGAGCTGAATAAACCTGGCCATCTCGGGTCCAAAGTAGCCCCTACATATCTAACCTACAGGTGCTAGTTAACCAACCAGCATAGAGCTCTTAACAAAATTCACTACACTACACTTGGCGCTAGACTAATATGCAAAATGGCCTCCTCAGTTGCCCATTTATTCACTCAATTCCAATACCAGGGCCAACAATCCCTAACCCAACTCATGTTACTCGTTGCCAGAGTAAAGGACTTCAAAAATTTATGAAAGTAGCATTGCATAAAGAGGTGAAAACAGCATAAGCATTAGTTTAAAGTTTAAAACATAGGAGTATCCTTCTGCCTGCATTGCATTCCACAAGAGAAAACTGGAAATGAAGATTGCAATGTTCATAAATACCTTTTGTGATAAACTCACATTCCAACATATGAAGCCAACAATAGAAACTAAGCAACTTTACTATTTGATTATTTTCAGTGCTTTAAAAAAGGAATAAATACTGTTCAATGTTGGCAAGTTCTCCGACCAATCAACTTGAAATCTTTATGCGATTTTAGTGGCAAGAAAAATGCAAGAAGACACAAAAGAAAGGAAATAAAAGATTCCGTAGTCTCTCCTTTCGATATAATCTCAGCTAATGAAATTTATCCCAGCATCTGAAAGATTGATTTGGATAAGATTTAAGCACTCCACATTAAGATCCTAATTGTCCCTGCCTGTTCTGATAGCAAAATCCTCTTTCAGCTGGTAACTTCTACACAACTCTTGGAAACATACCACTGAAGAACAGTACAGCTTAATTCATCCTCTTGTATAACATTGTCCTATTATTATTCAATCCTTCAATTACATTTCTATGATGCTAAATAATTTTATTGTATAATGTCAAAAGCACTCAAGTTGAACCTTTCAAGGGTTTCAGCAACCTATTCCAGAAATACATTTCTGCGATCTTGAGTGAAGCTTATTTTCTATAAATGACTTATGCAGGATTTTACAACTGAAATCCTGCAGGACACTAATAATAGCCCAGTGGAATAACTGAAATTTTTTACTGCAAAAATATCTCAGCACATTTTTCCGTTCTCACGTGATATGTGGGTAAATAAGCACCCTAATTCACGATGTCACTGATCCTGACTTTTTTTTCTATTCCATTCTTTGGCTTGAGCCATTATACACTAGGAAACTTAGGGCTGTAAATGAAATAAACAAATATGATTAATCTACTTGTAACAAGTTGCTAAAAGGAAATGCTTAGTAAGCACATGATAGCCTACATACATGTTGTCGGCTTCACCATATCGATCAAGAGACCTTCACTCAGGCCCAGGTGAAGCTAATATGCTTAGAGTGTTCTTAGATCAAGGGTGTACAAGTTAGATCACTTGGCTGATCTGGACTTTCAGCACTTTGAAGATAAATCTTGTACCTCATTCCTAGAGGAGATAAAGTACCAAGGTCCAAATACCAAGGTCAACAACAAAACATATCAAAAGATCCACTATGATTGCATCAGCCCATCACCATCCTTCTCCTGTATTAACCTATCTTTTTTCCAAATTCCCACTGGGACGGTATGTTTGTTTTTCTAATTTTAAATGGAATACTATATAACAATGTTTGTCCCATAGGAACATCGGGTGTAACAAGACCTCGAAATTTTACAGGGGGAAACTTTTCCAACTTGCCAACTGTGTCCTATGAACTAATTGAGGTTGAGGACCCAGCTCATTGAAATGCATACATCCTACACAACCATGAGATGGGATCTCAAACATAAAAATCACTGGCGTATCTGACAAGTCAATGTGGTATAGGTGCAATGCTAGCATCAAAGCAAGATCTGAGCTACTAAGAACATATAGGACAACAATCCTAGTCAACCAAATCAGGTGGTAAAGGAAATAGATTCAGGAAGCAGGAGATAAGTTGCAAACAGCAAGGTCTACAACGAGAAGCCTAAGGCAAGATGATGTTCCAACAGCCAAAAGATGACTTGAGAATGTACACAAGCATTTTGGAAAAAATACAATGCCAAGATGAGTCAGCAAAAAGATGTACTGAGCAATGTTTAAAATAACGATAACGTAACAATAACGTTTTTACTTTTTTATGTTAAAATAAGTTATAATGTAACGCATAACGTAGGATACACGATTTAATATTTTTTTAATAAAAATAAATATATATATATATTATATATATATATATATATATATATATATACTATATTTAAGAATTTTTATAAACAGGAAAATAATTTTAAAAATCTAAAAAAATATCAAAACAATATATAACACATTTAACAAGTCTCACAACAATTTTTAGCAAGCATCGAGAAACTGAAGTGCTCCGATATCGTGCGCTTTCTTGTCAATTTAAGAGAGATCAGAAGAGATCGACGATGAATTCCTCGTTAATTGAAGAGACATGCGGCTTTTTGATTTTTTTGGAGCGTTACGACGGCGAGTTCCTCGTCAATTGAAGAGAGATCAAAGAGAGGGACTGGGGCGCTTCAATACTCGCCAATGAGAGAGATATAATTGAAGAGAAACCACAGAGAGAAGAAGAACGGCACAAGAGAGTCATTGTCGTCGTCGCCATCATCATCTACTACAGAGAGAGGATGCACTGGGGTGATTCGATACTTCGCTCGCCGTCGCCAATTTAGGGTTTCATGTTGATTTGGTTTGTGAAGAGAAATCGCTTCGCTGTTTTATATTTAGCAACCCGTGTAAATAACATAAGTTACGAACGTTACGTTATTTTCATAACGTAACATTTGTAACGCTCCATAAAACGCTCATTACTGGGAACTGCGTTTTTTGCTAGTGTTATATAACGGTCGGGTACCGTTATGTTCTATAACGGGTTATAACGAGTTATGTAACGGGTTTTTTAAAACATTGGTACTGAGAAATATAGCATCTCCGAAGAACCTTCTAGAATCATTTAATTGACCAATGTGCATGGATCCTTTTTATGTGCTAGACAAATACTTGTTCTAACATAAGTGACTGCCTAGCAAATAAGAGACATTCATTGGTCACCAATCACTATGGTTTAAGGCCTCAATCTTCCACAATGAAAACAAAATTCCACTCCAAAATGTAGTATAACAAAAGGTAAAGAACTGGCTGATACAACCCTATTACGACAATCCTTACTTGACCTCAGTCCGCTTTCATAATCGCAGACTACAACATTCTCTCAAGAACAGTTTCAAATCCCACCCCAAAAGTTTGTATATCAGAAGGCAAATAACTGGACAGTACGACCCTCAATTCATATGGTGATTGTTTTGTTGGTCGACTTTTCTATTTCTCAGAGTAGCATGTTTTTTTAAGAACAATTTCAGCACCAATATTCAACAAATCCTAAAAGTTAGCATTTGCTAAATTATGTACTCAAGTCAGTATAGTAAATGTCCTTTTCTGAGCACTTTGTTATGAATGTTACAGGAGTTGCAATGTCTCACAATAAGATGCCCAAGTTTTCTGTCTTAGAACCAATGTTCTGGAACACACTAGGCGGTAAAGGTGCCATCTACCTGCCATTTAGATGCTGGGGGAAAAAGGAGGGAAGAAAAAGGAAAGGCAAACAAGGAAGAGAACGAAACACACTCCAGTCAAGATCCGACCCGACCCCAGCCTCTTGCTGCTGCCTCAATTGCTCAATCAAGTGATTGGATATTATTATTTGTGATTCCAGTCTTATTGCATCAATTTAGTTAGGTTGAGTCATGTTTATTTATGTCACTCGCTAGTTAAGTCAGTTAGGGGTAGTTTTTTTTCCTTCTTTATATTAAAAACTCACTAGTATTTATGTTATTCATCTAACCTTAATGAGCATGATTTGAAATCTTTATAGCGGTATCGGTATCAATCGTAAATTTTGGCATCGGAATCAGCAATATCAGCCATTTATCGGCCTTTCCATCTCGTTGTGTCAGCAATATCGGGTATTGTTCAGTTATATCAGGCTATATCGAAGTATCGGTATTGGGCCAAAAAATTGATATCAAGCACTATTTCAAACCTTGTTAATGAGGGAAGGAGATGATACTTGGTACACAAGATTATAGTTTCTTCTCTTAGATTGAGTGCATGTTTGGTGATTAACAATGGTCATGTGAGTCCATTTCCGATGACAATCTGGATCAAGGTGGGAAGCCTCTTCTGTGATTCCTCTATCTTCATTATTTCTGTTTGTTTTGTTGCAACACCCTACCCCGTTAAGACAGAGACCTGAACCTGTTAAGGAAGACTAATTGACCACCAAACCTTAGCAAAACAGTACTCCTAACATCTTGCTACAGTCCTGCTGCTACCCCATCTGTACCATGCCACCCCCACCTCAATCCACAGCCAGTTATTGCTGCCTCATAACTGATGCAGCCTTGAACCGAGCCACACCTTACAAATTCTTCTTTTCCCCTGGCTAACAATGACTCTTCCGCACAACCATCTAGCTGCCAGTCCCAACAGATCTGTTCAGATCAACCAGACCATCAGACCCATTTAATTTACCAGTTCAAACTAGATCTGAATTCCATAACTGCTCCTCTCCCTGGTGCTATTGTTCAAACTTTAAGCAGAACTCTTTTGGAAAATCAGAGATGATTTGGTGCTTTAACTCTTCCAGACACACAATTGGATATGTATGGTTGTGTGTGTGATCTCTCAGACACCTCAGGTTCAATTTCTCTAACTTTTACCAGCTTATATTGCAAGGCTTGGAATTCCTGTAGGTATTTTTTATAGATTTAGAAGAATCATTGTTATCTCAGTTATTCTAAATCTAAATCTCATTAGTGTGCTTGCATATACATCTTAAGATTTATATTTTCATTATTTTTTAATAGTTAGTTGTTTGAGCACTATTTTTAGTTAGTTTCTACGCATCAAATCCTTGATTTGTCTAGGTTTAGCTTGCTTCCCTCTAGGATACATCAGGGTTTTCTCTTGGAACTGTGTGATTGTTTGCTCTTCACATTTACATTTTGATCCTTACAGTTCAGTGTTACATCACCCGGCCACTGAAGCAAGCTTCATTGTTTCCAAAGCTAAGGAGTGAGAGTTATTCTGTATAAGTTGAAAAACTTATTGCAATGGGTAAGTCCTATGGAACTAGTCCACGCACCAAAATAATAGAGTGGATATAATCAAATCACAGAAAAGCCAAACGCAAACACAGAGAATTACATGAAAACCTGAAGGGAAAAAACCACGGAGAGAGGGAAGAGAAATCTACTATATCAATGGGGATTACAATAGGGTCTCTTAGTGTGCTAGGGTTTTTGGATTAGAATGAACATCCTTCTGCGGGTTGCAGGAGATCTCTTATTTATACAGGTCATGTCAAATAGATAAAGCTAGGGAGTCATGTTCAGTTTGAACACTTAAGTTCCTTATCTTGATAGCGGTTGAGCCGAACACCCTAGTTTCGATATAGAAGAGAGTTCATCTCTGTCTAGTGGTCTGCCTTGGCTGTAGATGACGACAAACCGCTCCTGAGGGGTAACTGTCCTATTTGAATGAGAATTGGGCTTAGAGGTAGATATCTCCTGTAACTGGATTTATCTTTTCTTCTAATTACCCGGCCCGCTTGGAATTCAAACTGGATGAAGACTCTGGATTAGATGTTCTGGAGGTGGCCATACATCGTGCATCCTTTTGAGACTAGATCGACACTTGTCATGATCTTGGACGGGTCAAAAAGTGACCACTACAGATGCCCTATCTGCTCCCTTCTCTTTAAAATAGGTTAGGAACTCTCCCTCGGGAAGTTACAGGTTCTTGGAGGCTCTGATGAAAAGAGGGGAGCAAAATGAAATGAGAACTTTTTGGGTCTCAACTCAAGGTGTCTGTTGTCGCTCCAGGTTTTGTCCTTTAGTGGTGTGTATGGCCATACAAGCTGGCAGAGTCTTAAATGTGTGTCAAATCCGCTGCAGCGCCAATGAGGTTATCGTCACTTTTATTGGACGCGGCGTTCGAGGTGGGGCGCTACATATTTGAAACGACGGTTCTGATCCGATCCGCCATAATTCGTGTAAGGTCCTGATCAAGTAACGATTCGTTCCCCTAGGGTTAATAAGACGATGCTCTGAGGCTTTGAGTATTTTTTCCCAAATCTTCAGTGCCTTCTTCTTTCTCTCTCTCTTCTGATCCCCCGGTTCTCAGATCCCTGTCATCATCTTATTTCTGTTGCAATGAAGGGAGAAAAATCCAACATGGTAGGTGACGAAGCTTCGTAATCAGGAGGTGGTGGATAGATATCTAACCAGCTATGACTTTCATTTGAATCCAGGAATAAAAATTGAATTTTGCCCCCAGAATGTTGATGTTTCTGTGGCCTCACCTAATAAGGAGGGTGTGTATATGCATCCCCAAGTTCTGACACTAGGGTTAAAGCTGCTGACGATGAAGTTCGTCTGCAGCGATCTGATTTTTTTATATACTCACCCCACTCAGTTGTCGGCGGTAGCCAAGCGTACGGTTCTGAGGTTTGAGGCCCTCTATGACTTTACGCTCCCTAGGCGTGTCTGCGTGAGGTTTTTAGCACCGCGTACTCGCTAAAGAAGGCCACTCATGACGCGTGCTACTTTGCTCTCCAGAGCAGGGTTGAGAAGATCATTGTCAATATGGTCATTAACGATCATGGTATGCAGGATACCGTGGCTCAAGTGACTGGACCATGGGACGCCGAGTCAAAAGGTGAACGTGGAGCTGTCTCGATCATCTGGGACTTAGACTCTGGTCTCATGGAGGGATTTTGTCTACCGATGATATCAAGGCTAAGTTGAGGAAGCTAACGGCCATTAACTTTAATTGTTGTAACTGGAGTTGACTACTGAATCCGAATAGACCTCCAAAGCCCCCAGTCATCCCAAGGGTACCTGCTTCGGGAAAGAACTAGCCTGCCCCTGAACCAGATGAGTCTGCTCGGGAAGAAAGCCACTCCGACTCCGAGACGGGAGAACCTACTCGTGGGGTGAGTCAACCAACTGCCAATCCCAGGAAGCCGAGGGATCCCGGGGGCGGTTTCCACCAAGAAGAAGAGGGTTGCTCAAACATCGCGTCCTTCGTGACCTGGGGTAAATTCTAGCTTCCTTTGATTTTCTTTTTTGGGGAACTGTTTCTCAACGCCCTGTTTTCTTTTGCAGAAGAAATACCGGTTTCAGTTCAATGAATCTGATGGTGAGGGGATAATGGACTTGCTCGAGGCCACGTCCACTCCTCCATCCACACCCGTAGAGCAACCCTTTGCTGCCAAGGAGGATCGGGTTGGACCTTCTGACTTTGTGGAAGGTGCTTGGGGGGCTTCGCCCATCATTGATCCTACAGGAGAGGTTACGTGCATGGCCCTGGAGGTGCCAGTGAGGCCCTCTACTGCTGAGAGGTTCCACGATGATGGGACTGGGATGGCGGTGCCTCCAACTTTGGATGATGCTAGGCTTGAGTCCTCGCGCGGGCTTGAGAAGGTGGACGGCGCTGAGCCTCCTCCAGCTGCGGATGACGCGAGGGTCGCCGGTGGTGTCAGTTCCTTGGAGATTACCACACGGTCTCGTGATGTCTTCGGGGCGGACCGGTGGACATCCCGAATTAGGATTGTTCCTCCAAAAGGGGATGTCGAGGTGGCCCTCGGGTATGGCGATTTTCTCGGGGGGCTTGAGGAGCTCAAGGCCCTTCCTTTGAAGGAGCGGAGGCGGCAGACGAGGTTTTCAGGGTAAGTAACATGACAGTTTTGTCTGGTGTTATTTGTTCGCGTGCCATCTAATTTTGGCTTCTATTTCAGAATGTTGTGCTCATCTCGAAGCTGCTGGATGACCACCGGGAGATCTTGAAAGCGAAGGAGGGCGACATTGTTGACTTGCGCTGAGAATGGAGGAGCTTAATGTTGTGGGAAAGGCAGCGACTGAGGAGATCGGTCAGCTCAAAATAGATTTGGGCCGCGAGGCGGCAACTCGCTTGGGTCGAGAAGAGAAGCTGGCATAACTCAGGGAGGAGATAAGGAAGTGGCTCGGAGCTGCAACAAAAAGAATCTGCATTGCTGGAGGCTCAACAAGAACTCGAAGAGATGCGTCAGCGTGCAGAAGGGGCGGATGTTGTCCTGAGGCAGAGCAGGATGCTTTTAAGGAGGCAAAGGAGTGCCTTGATAACGACTTGACTTGGGCGCAGATTGCCCTAGAAGAGGCAAAAGCGCATGAGCAAGAGGCTAAAAGTGATTGTCAGCGGTGATGAAGATATTCAAATTCAAGAAATATAAAGAGGGGTCCAAAGATGGGAAACGAGATGTGTCGAGGTACTCACATGAAGTTGAATCCTTCCTCAGGAGTTAAGGATAGGATCTTTCCGAGAGGCCCTTCCAAGCGCTCTGTTGAGCGGTGTTACGCCCCTGACGACGAGCTCTCTGTCATATGCTCCTGACGCTGGGCATGTGGCTTCGGTCGCCCCCGAGGAGGCTGCTCTACCAACTCCTGCTTCTGAGGTATCCTCCAAAGGCAAAGTGAGTGTTTGAAAGTTTGCCTTGTTGATTTTCCTCCCGTCGTTGGTAAAAAAATCAAAATGTAATCTTTTTGAATGAGAATGATTGAATCCTTAGCTTTCATCCCTTTTTGACCCTTCTTTTGTGTTTTAAGGTCGTTGTGGAAGTCGGCCTGGCGAACCCTTTTTGTTTAACTTGACTCGGTGATCCGCGACCAGCAGGAAGCCCTTCGAGGCAGAGAATGTCCCTTACTCGCATAGGCTTTGGTGGGGTCGGCTCTTCTGGCGAGGAGGCGACGGAGAAGGCCGAACGTTCTGATCCCGTGAAAGGAGCAGAGGTGGAAATAAATCTGGATGATGACCCCGGATCGTTATTAAACTCCTTGAATGCCTGGCGGAAGAAAGTTGCTAGGGGGAGCTCCCGAAAATTCCTGGACTTTCTCGTCGGGTAAAACTCAAGCTACTCGATCTCCTTATCTCTTAGCTGGATCGCGAGCTCATCTCTCACAACGTGACGGTGGCGGAGCTCCAAAGGAGGGTGGACGGAGTGCTCCAGAAAGGGAGCGAAC
Source organism: Agave tequilana (assembly GCA_038442645.1). Taxonomy (NCBI): domain Eukaryota; kingdom Viridiplantae; phylum Streptophyta; class Magnoliopsida; order Asparagales; family Asparagaceae; genus Agave; species Agave tequilana. The sequence goes on from JAVJIF010005996.1 coordinate 206,004, forward strand.
TGCTTACAGCGAATGCTAAGTTGCGGGAGGAGAAGTTAGACTTTGAAGAGAGACTCCTGAACTAGCTTTTGGAGCTGCAGAAAGCGTTGGAGGAGGCGTCTGATCTTCAGGGGAAAATTGCTTCGGCTCAGTCAAAGGTCTTTTCTCTTCGGGAGCAGCTTGATAAAGAGCATGCGAAAAAGCTGGCGCTTAAGCACAACGTCCGTGTGATAAGAAATAACTTGGTCAATCGTGACAAAGACGTGAAAAAGTTAAGAGCCGAGGCTTCGCGTCAGTAGGAACGTTATGATGATCTCTGGAAAGCTCATGGGGCGTTGCTTGAGGAGGTCTAGGCGCTGAGCTCTCAAGTTATAGCTCTAAGATTAGGCGGACGGACAGAAGGCGCCAGAGGGGTGCAGACCGCAACCCCAAGGGGCCTGGTTCCCGACCCGGTAGCTCGGGTAACCAACCTAGGAAGCGGACAATCAGGCCAAGAGCTCTGGCAGCTGGCATGATAGATCTCAAAGGCGGTCGGAGGACCAAGGCAGTGGTTATATGCAGGGCTAAATGAGCCTGCCCCTTTTTTGTAAGACCCAATGTAAGAGGAGCAAGGTTCTAAATATCGGATATCAGATCGTATCGGATGGGGGTTTTTCATATCAGATATCGGGTATCAGGGGAGATATTGGGGATACACGCGCATATCGGACGTTCATATTAGACACTATATATAATGAAATATTGATAACTAAAAGTTGGTTTAGAGTCATAGATATCATCTACCTAATAAAAATGATGTCATATGCCTACAAAGACAATAAAAAATAATGTACATTTGCACGCAGTCGTGCAATAAATAAGTTATTTCATATCGGGCAAAATATCGGGCGATTTATCGGCCGATATTTCAAATATCGGCCGTTTTTTTACAAACGATATGGCAAACGATTTCTCCATATCGTATCGGCAGCTGGCAAAAAAGGAGATATCGGACGATATCTCTGCCGACTCAGTCGATATTTAAAACAGGGAAGAGGAGATGTGTCCTCCACTTTCTTTAGATATTGAATCACCGTTCTTGAAGCTGTTGTGGGAAGCCATGGATCTCTGTTTGTTTGTTAGGGTTCCCCAAGGGATAGCCGCGGAGGCTGCCAGTGGATCTGCTTAGGTGGCCTCAGGGTAGACCCCATTATAGGCTGACTCCAAGGGATCGATGTGGGTGGGTCCCCATCTTTCAGGAGACTCTCCGAGGAAGAACCGCGGAGGCTATTTTTCTTGTCGTCGTCAGAGTAAGACCCATATAGGGGGTAGACTCACTCGATTGGCCATCAAGGTGAACACCTGTCTAGGTTGATTACAAGCAGTCATAGTGGATAAGTCCCCATCTTTCAGCGCGCTCCCTAAGAGAAGGTCGCGGAGGCTGTTTTTCTCTTGTCGTCATCAGTGTAAGACCCATATAAGCGATAGACTCACTCGAGTGACCATCAAGGTGAACACATGTCTAAACTGACTCCGAGCAGTCATAGTGGGCGAGTCTCATCTTTCAGGCGGCTCCTCAAGAGATAGCCCGAGGCTTTTTTCCCTCATCGCCGTCATGGTAGGACCAATAAAGGCGGTAGACTCACTCGAGTGACCATCAAGGTGAACACCTGTCTAGGCTGACTCTGAGCAGTCATAATGGGCAAGTCTCCATCTTTCAAGGGGCTCCCCGAGGGATAGCCGCAGAGATTATTTTTTCCTTGTCGTCCGGGTAGGACCCATATAGGCGGTGGAGCTGCTCGGACGGCCATGAGGGTAGACCACATTATAAGCTGACTTCGAGGGATCGACATAAGAGGGTCTCCATCTTTCAGGAGACTCCCCGAGGGAAAGTCGCAGAGACTGTTTTTTCCTTGTCGCTGTCAGGGTAGATCCCATATAGGCGGTAGACTCACTCGAGTGTCATTAGGTGAACACCTGTCTAGGCTGACTCTGAGTAGTCATAGTGGGCAAGTCCTCATCTTTTAGGGGCTCCCGAGGGGTAGTTACAGAGATTATTTTCCCTTGTCGTCGTTAAGGTAGAACCTATATAGACAGTAGACTCACTCGAGTGACCATCAAAGTGAACACCTGTCTAGACTGACTACTAGCAGTCATAGTAGGCGAGTCCCCATCTTTCAGGGGGCTCCCTGAGGGATAGTCGCGGATGTTGTTTATCTCTTGTCGCCGTCAAGGTAGGACCCATATAAGCGGTGAATCTACTCGGGCGCCATCTGGGTAGACCTCATTATAGGCCAACTCCGAGGGATCAACATGGCCGGGTCCCCATCTTTCAGGAGACTCCCCGTAGTGTTGTCTTGAGCGTGTTTGTCTTGAACATGGAAATAAACAAGTTTGCATAATTTTATTGAATATTATATGGCTTTATACAGTATCACTTCGGGTGGGAAGAACGTCGTCGGGCGGGGGCCTTCCTGTCCCAATGGTGTTGAGGAGTGAGCGCTTCAATCGATAGTGTCGGTCGGGACCTCTCCGACTTCCCGATCTTCCTCCAAGTCGAGAACGAATTCATCCATACGCTCACGTTGAACTAGATCCTCGAGGTGTCGTTTGAGGGCCCAGCAATGTATGGTAGCGTGTCCCCGACTACTGTGGAAGGAACAGTTTCGTGCTTCCAGGAAGTTTGAATTGCGCTTGGCTGTCTTAGAGAGTTTCACCCACGGCTGATGCTTTATGATGAGAAAGATATGGCCAATTGGGAGCTTCAAGGGGTAAAGACTGGGGAGTTCTCAGTCTTCGCCGTTGTCGACGGAATGTCATCGTTAGGAGTTGGGGCCCGATGTCCTCGGGCCCGCTTCCGTGGGCGTCAGTTTGAAGGCTCTCGGTATCCTCATGTGGGGCGATTGCTTTGATGCGTATTTTGTTTAGCTTGAAACATAGGTCGGTTGGGAATGTTGGGTGTTGGTTGACCTCGGGGGAGGGGTCTACCTGGGTCTCCCTAGCGCCATCTCAATGACTCGTTGCTGCCCCTCTCGAAGAACCTTTATCTGCGTGAGTAATTAATGGTCGACCTGCATCACTGCCTCACGTATGCATTCGGCAGTATCGCGATGGATGACAACGAGTTCTCGCTCGCGATCGGCCTTCACCCGTTGTTCATCCATCCATCATCGCAGGTTGATCATCGTCTGGACAAGTTGTCCGCGGGAGAGAGCCGATGGATAGAATTTGTCACAAACGTTGACGTCATGACAGGGGGTGTTCTTGTGCGCCATGATCGTCGTGCGAGGATATTTTCGTTAAAGGTTTGGGTGTTGGATGGTGAGAGAAGTGATCGTGAGCAAGGATCCAAAAGATCTCAATAAAAGCACCAAATGCAATGAGTAATTCCTATGAAATCAGTCCACGCATCAAAATAATGGAGTAGGTATAATTAAATCACAAAAAAGTCAACTACACAAGGAATTACGTGAAAACCCAGAAGGAAAATAATCATGAAGAGGGGAGGAGGAATCCACTATATCAATGGCGATTACAATGGGGTTCTCTTAGCATGCTAAGGTTTATAGATTCAAATGAACATCCTCCTGTGAGTCGAAGGAGATCTCTTATCTATACAGGTCATGTCAAACAGATAAGACTCGAAAGTTTTGCTCAGTTTGAACACTTAAATTTCTTATCTTGATAGCCGTTGAGTCGAACACCAAGATTTGAATCGCTCCCTGTCTGGTGGTCTGCCCTTGATTGTAGATGAGGACAAACCGCTCCCGAGGGGTAACTATCCCTTTTGAATGGAGATTGGGCTTAGAGGTAGAGATCTCATGTAACCGGATTTACCTCTTCTTCTAATTACTCGGCCCGCTTGGAATTCAAACTGGATGAAGACTCTGGATTAGGTGTTCTGGAGGTGGCTGCGCATCGTGCAACCCTTTGAGGTTGAATCGACACGTGTCACGATCTCGAGCGGGTCAAAAAGTGACCACTACACTTACCCAAACCAATTCTTTCTCCTTGACTTTGGTTCATTGGTTAAAATTTGGTTCAGTTTGTTTGCCCAAAACTGTATTCTCTCACTCAACCAATTGAACAAACTAAAAATGAAAATATATAGTAACAATATTGATGTATGTGTCTCAACTTATTAATTATACTAGATAGTAATAGACATACCATAGTTTAATGATGTGTATATACAACAAAGGTCAGTCCCGTTTCAAATATAACAGTAGTGCATGGTTTACCCCAAAATGGGAAGAACCGATCCGAACCAAATGGTCGCCCCTACTTCTACTCCCTCATGCAGCCACGCCTCCGCTATTGTGGTGACTTTCACTGAATGAGTTTGGGCACAAGCCTTAACTTATGTTGGAGTGTGTCAAATAGAACCTGCTTCATTTAGGTTAACCCTTAACTTATATACGAGTAGTCTGAGTGCAAAAATTAGGCACACGCAGGCACATTGGTCTGAAAACTTAATTGACCAATTTCTTGTTTAGGGACACTATTAACATAAAAAATCCTTGACCAACTGTTTGTTTTCACCATTTAACAATGTGAAACCTAACAGCAAATAAAGAACAATGCGTCAAGACTAGACATCCTAATGTCCAGGAAGATATTCAGCTAAGCAAGCAACAAAGGACTTGAATTAGTAGACCCCATTAATTTAGCCTCTAAAGTTGCAATGTCCATGAGCCATCAAATAACAATAAACCTATGCCAAATGATTGGAAGCTCAAAGAAAATTACCTCTTTTTGTGTCTCTTGGACGCATTGTGTTCATCTCTCACAGCCTCACTCGCGAAATATCGACTGAAACCACAAATAACAATCAAAAGATCACGCCTTGTTACAAAAAACAACAAAAATAAAGTTACGAATAAATCGTTAAAAGACAAAACTTTGATTACTCGCAATGGAGGCAATAGAATTGACCCATTCCAGGGAGATCCTCATCAAGCGGCAGGGGCTTCGTGCTGCTCTCTTCTGCCAGCTTCACCAACTCACTATAAACCGCATCGTCACGTGATCATCGAAACAATCTCTCAGTTAAAGAATTAACATCAAATAAACCAAGAACTAAGAGCAAGCAGCAAACAAATCAAGCAACGAAACAACCAAATCAAAAAAAAAAGGATATCTTTTACGAGGAATTTGGTTCTTCGAGCGGTTTTGTGAGAGAATCTTCTCTTCTTCACTTTGCGATGCGGGCACTTCCTCCCATCTCTCTCGCACTCTCTCTCTCTCTCCCTCTCCGTATCTCTCTCTCGTTGGCGGCAACGCGAAGAGATTTGCTGATAAAAATCCCAAAACCCTAGAAATTGATGTTCCTCTGTTATTAGTACGGGCTTAAGTCACGTAGAGAGTACGTGTAGAGCATCCGTAGAGTTTTGATGCGGTCAGGCTGTAAATGGGCTGGGCTTAGATTCCACTCATTAGCCCATAAAAACCCCCAAAAAAAAACACGAATTTTGAAGTTAGTAGGCTGCTAATGGGCTGGGCCTATCCCGGGACTACATTTCTGAGTCCAGACTATGAATCTCATAGTTAATTTGAGAAAACTAATCCGATTTCAAAAAACTAATCAAAATTTTGAAGGTTATATAGACCATCATACACTATGGTTTTTCATGGTATTAATTTATCAAAATATCTGAATTTTTTTGTTAAAATATTATCACATTTCATTGCCATATTAACTTGCAATGCATAATGAAACATAGCAATAAGCCTAATATAAGTAATTTTGTTAGCTTATTTAGATAATTAATGAGGCATGGTAGTAACGACAATTGCAGTTGTGAATGCTCACACTCTTCTTTTGTTAGCATCATGAGCTGTCCTCAACGCAAACTCGGAAGCGGTGTATTCAGACAATTGTGCCAGCTTGAAACCCTAACTCTTCTTTGTATTTTCTGCAAATTCCCCCAACTTCTAGTGATCTATCATCAGTCCATTGCAAGATCTAATCTACAATTTTTTTTGTAAAAAAAAAAAAATCTGAAAAAAAAAAGGAAAAAAAAATCATGAAAAAGTGTTGGACAAGCCAGTCGGTAAAGCTGAGCAAACATGCAACGCTCCAAAACTACGTGCCAAACTGTGTGTGTCTCTCTCTCACGCCACCACCTTTTCTCTTTCCTTGCCGCCACCCTCGGCCGCTCTGCAATTCTCCGCCGCCCACCGTCCAGCTTCCCCTTTAAGTAACGCGCCTGATTCCGAGCCCTTGCACTCCTCCCTCATCACCCACAGACGGTGACAGTGAGGGTCTCTCCGCCTCGCCTGAACTCACCTGAATCCGTGCCTTCTTCACACATAACATGAGAGATTTGGGCGTGGGGGAGTCTGTAACCGATGCGAGTGAAGGGGCCACGGATAGCATCAGGCTGGCCTGGCACCAGCTCCGGCAGCCCGTGATCGTGCCGCTGCTGCGTGGGGCGGTGTACGTGTGCGCCGCGATGTCGATCATGTTGTTTATTGAGAGAGTCTACATGGCGATCGTGATACTGTGCGTGAAGCTACTGAGGAGGAAGAGGTACACGAAGTACAAGGTTGACGCCATACTGGCGGAGTTGGAGGCTACGAGGAGCCACCCCATGGTTCTTGTACAAATACCAATGTACAACGAGAAGGAGGTATTGTTTCTTTTGTTTGTTTCAGAGAAATTGGAGACGTTGTATTGAAATTTGCCTGATTAAAACATAATTTAATTGGATGGTGCCAATATTTATGATGCGAAATATTTCTTAATTTTGCAGCTGAGAGGATAGAAACTTTCAAGGGGGTTTTGTCGATAAAATATGCAAAGAGGGCTTTTGTTAAATTGAAAATTTATAATTTATTGTAGGAGAATTTAGAATTATAATAATCCCCTCATAGATTAAAATATTATTTTTTTTTTTTTCTGGAAAAAAATTTTAAATGTTCTCTTGTTATATATAACGTATGTCCACTCATTAGGTTTACATATTTCAGTTATCATTTTTAGAGAGTGTATGTGTGTGATAATTCCAAATTCGTTTATGTACGACATGCCTCCATTTATGCAATTAAAATACCATGCTTAGAATTGATTTTGTTTTCCGACATGTGTGTCTTTAAGAAATAAAATAAAATATCTGAATTCTAGATATATATATTCCACTAACTAATCATGATGCATGGAACATTAAAAAAAAAATTCAGAATTTTTTAGTTCTTGCGCAAATTTTCCCTGAAGGTCTACAAGCTGTCCATTGGAGCAGCATGCAGGCTCGCCTGGCCAGCTGACAGGATCATAATACAAGTTCTTGATGATTCCACTGATCTCCACACAAAGGTAATTGTTCAGTCCAAGATGTGTTTGTGTGCAATTTTATTGAAAAACAACTGATTTCTTTTTCTTTTCTGTTTCCAATGATTTTATGAATGTATAGCAACTGGTGGAGCTGGAGTGCCAGCGATGGGCAAATGAGAATGTGAACGTCAAGTACGAGATCAGATCAAACAGGAATGGCTACAAGGCTGGCGCCCTTCGCGAAGGGCTGAAGAAATCCTATGTCAAACAGTGCGAGCATGTCGCCATCTTTGATGCAGATTTTCAGCCAGACCCAGATTTCTTGACGAGGACCATCCCTTTCCTCCTCAGCAACCCTGAGCTGGCCCTCGTCCAGGCTCGGTGGAAATTCGGTGAGCTACACATATATATAGCCAGCGCGATGAATATTTCTCTCTCTATTCGAATTGCCAGGATATTAGAACTTTTCGATGTGCAGTGAACTCGAACGAGTGCCTGATGACCCGTCTGCAAGAGATGGCCCTGGACTACCATTTCAGCGTGGAGCAGGAAGTCGGATCCTCGACGTACTCATTCTTCGGATTCAATGGTAACCCTGATAACTCAGCACATTTAGTTGTGTACGTATACAGAGATTTTATGCCAGAAATATGAAATTTTTGTAGGAACTGCTGGAGTCTGGAGGCTGCAGGCTCTCACAAATGCTGGTGGATGGAAAGATCGAACAACTGTGGAGGACATGGATTTAGCTGTGAGGGCAAGTCTCAAGGGTTGGAAGTTTGTTTTCGTTGGAGATTTATCGGTAATTACTCAATAATTATCTATAAAGAGACTCTAATCACATATAATTCAAGAAAACAAAATTAGTAATAATAATATCAAATTCCATTGAAATGAACAGGTGAAGAATGAGCTCCCAAGCACATACAAGGCCTATAAGTTTCAGCAGCACAGATGGTCCTGTGGCCCTGCAAATTTGTTCAGAAAGATGCTTAAAGAGATAATTATGTGTGAGGTAATTGGAATTTTTTTTTTTTGGTGACCATTCAGTTACTATTTTGTGTGAGAATGTTTGATTTTTATGGGAATTTTTGTGGATTATGCAGAGGGTATCAATATGGAAGAAGTTTCATGTGATATATGCTTTCTTCTTCGTGAGGAAGATAGTCGCGCACATTGTCACCTTCTTCTTCTACTGTGTGGTCATTCCAGCGTGTGTATTGGTTCCTGAAGTTCGCATTCACAAGTTCATCGCCGTTTATGTTCCGTCCACCATTACCATTCTCAATGCTGTATCTACCCCAAGGTACCCACATATGCACAGTTTTTTTTCTGAAACTTAATCTCCCAAAGGGGTAGCTCTAAGTGTCTTCTGCATTGTGTATAGGTCCATTCACTTGCTCATCTTCTGGATCCTCTTTGAGAATGTCATGTCCATGCACCGGACGAAGGCTACAATCACCGGACTGTTAGAAACAAGCCGTGTAAACGAATGGGTTGTCACAGAGAAGTTAGGGAACACTCTCGCAAACAGGCAGAGGAACGATAACAAGCCGAAATTTCAACAGCGCATTTTGGAGAGGTTTGCATACTGTGAACATACTGCACTGCAACATGATGTGATGTTCCTGATTTTGTTTGGATTTTGTTTGTTTTCTCGGTTTCCTTTAGGGTTCAACTGCTGGAGTTGTTTGTTGGATTGTACCTTGTCTACTGCGGTGTCTATGATATAATGTTTGGTCGCGATCACTTCTGGATCTACCTCTTTCTTCAGGCGGGAGCGTTCTTCATCGTTGGATTTGGCTACATTGGGACCATAGTTCCAACCTAAGGAGGAGAAGAAGAAGATGAGATCCCTGTGATGAGAGAGCTTCATTTGTTAGAAATCAGTGTGCATGACAAAATAATAAGATGCCATAACATCTTTTGTCTATTGTCTTCCTGAGAGAATAAAGAGTCACAGTACTGGGTAGATCAAATCTGCCAAAGACTCAATTGTATCTATTCAGTAATTATCAGAAGTTATTCTATGAGCAGAACAAGTCAATAAGCATATAATGAAGATGATGGTATTAAGATCGAACCTCTCTATGATGATTCTGTTTGCATGTATTTGTTACTCGCCCGTGCTTGCATTTAGCAGTAGACAAATATGTGAAGTACATCTCGTAAATTTGTAACAGACATTCGAGAGGCCAGAAATCTGAGATGCACTGTAGACTGCTCAAAAAGGTTTCGAGATTGAAGTCATTCACATACCAAATGTATAATAACCCGAAAATTTCTTACTTCCATTAATTTCCTGTCGTCGACGTATTCAACAGACTCTGTTTGGTAATAACAAAATTGATTTGATTTCAAGGGTACAGTCTCAGTAACAGACTCGTCAATGATAGAAATTAGACTCATCAACAATACGTTTAAAAGAAGGATGCAAGAAAAGTGATAAAAACAACAATCAGACCAGTTCATCGATTTTGACATCAAATTCTTCTCTGCTAGATAGGATCTTTACACGAACCATACCTTGTTGCCACTCAGAATTCCCAACCAAAATAAGCCTCTCTGCTTTGATCCTCTCTACATGCTTAAAGACCCTGCAAGTGTAACAAGAAAAATAGTAAGTACAGAAAAGATGATAACAAAAGGAAAATTGTATAAGGAGAAGTAATGTGATCCATTAAACTGAAAATTTTAAATAGGTTCCAGGGGCATTTCTCTAGGAAATATTACCATTTGAGGCGCTTGTCTTCTATAAGGTCGACACTCCGACCCTTCTTTCTCAAGGAAGATACAACCATGGAAGCGGGTCCTTCAAGCTCCCCATCCAATGGGAAAACAATGTCATCTACTTGCCGGGTGAGGTCAGGAATGAGTCCCTTCTCCTTCAGCAGCTGCATGTTACACATCTTCCTAAGACGTATAATAGAAACTTCTAGAACTAATCAATCATTCATTTTATATGCACCTTCGATCCTAACAATTCAATTAATTCTATGTGGTGGGGTCTCGTGTGTGTGTGGTGTTAGTGGTGTTAGCTTCTCTTTAGTCATATGAGTTCAAATTTCAAAATAACATCTAGAAGTATGTCAAATAGAGATGTTTTAATTGTCATGACTGTAACCTACCTATCCTTCCAGGAGGGGGCATTTCAGTTTCCGCATATGAGCACACTGCTAGTTATTATTTGAACTTAACTTGTGGAAAGCAGCAAGTAAAAATTTCTTACCTCTATTATGACAGCATCTCCAAATCCGAAGCCACAAGCCGGAATATCATCACTCCCGAATGTGGAAAACAATCGGTCGTATCTTCCACCGCCACAAATTGCTCGCAACTTACCATCTCTATCAAAGGCCTATGAGAAAAGAAAACACGTCAAGGAGATAAAGAGGTGTAGACAGGAGTTGCAAATCTACAACACATCATCATCATCATCATGAAAGCCTTTTTCCCGTCAAAATAGGGTCAGCTATGGAGCAAGTCTCCACTGAAGATAGTACTGAACCAATTATAAGATAGTATTAAACTATAAGATAGTTTCAGCAAAATAATAAATCCAAATACAATATAAAATTGCTATACAAACCCAATGATTGTCACTTCACGCGAAGGCATAAGTGTATCAATGTAACTATAAATTATCATATTACACCATCTCCAAAGTCAATAATTCATGAATTTTTCAGGACGAGCCTGGTTTGCAGAATTTCAAGGACTACTACTGAAGCTCTACAAATTCATGGTTTTTGTCCCTGTACAAGGACAACTATTTGGTTGGGGGAAGTCATCTTTTTTTAGTCCATGCCGAAACTCCAGTTCAGGTTTTATTGCTCGTCCTTCTATTTTATAGTTTCTGCAATAATCAATTGCTTATTATTAATATCCTAAATAAAATGCAATCAGAGTCTAATTTAAACCATGTTCATCCCAGGGCCATCCACAACTCAATCTCGCATTTAGATCTGTATGTAAACTAAGAGAAAGTATAGCGACTCTCACAGCAGCCTGAAAATAAAAAGAGACGGTCTGCGTATAACTTGAAGAGATGGCGGCGCTAACTCAAAAGTGTAGCTTCAGCCAGATAGTATTATTGCATAAGCTTCATATGTTACAGTTTTACCACAGGCTACACAATGCACTACGACGCTCTAAAGCACAGTGAAACCAGCTTTGTAAGTCGGCAAACATCTGGGGGGTCAATCAAGAGCACAAAAGGGGGTAAAATGTACACTCGTGGAGAAAGAGAAGTCATGTATACCTGAATACATAACTGAGGCAGGTATGTACCACAGCAACTGGTTTAATCATCTATCTCGAAAGATGATTCTCATACGTCTCACAAGTTTGATCTCAACACACATTAACATGATTAACATTGCCCCATACCTAGTGAATGGGTCGGAATTCCAGACACATAACTACAATACCTGCTTCTCATGCATTGAATTTTGATCCTACAACATAGCATTTACTGTACAATGTGATGCCTTATCTGGGAATTATAAAGTAGGTCCCATTCCTGAGGATAAAAGGCATTTGCTATATTTTTCTGCACAAGTTTATGTTCCAACTGCACATTTGAAATTTTGAAGTGCAAGGCCCTTTCCTGATTAATAAACAATATTCCTGATTTATTATCAGTTTTTTTTTTTTATAGCAGTGAAGAGGTGAACACAAGAAGATATAAAAAACCAAATCTAACCTCAAAGACTATCCCGGTGTAGTAAGCAAGTCCACGGACTACAGATGCATCAAAATTAATCCATTGAGAATAACCGTACTGCTCAGCAAGTGAAAAGAGTTTTTCAAATCAGCAACAGCTTCAACATCAGATCCCAGCACCTCTAGACAGGAATGGAATAGGTGTCATTAGAAATTATTGTTCCATCATGTTATGCTTTAATGTGACAGAACTAATTTAGCACAAATGATAATGTATGGAGAAACTCAGTCTTTCTTTATCATGGAAACAACATGATTCATTCAGGCAGGAACTTTAACATGGAGTTAAAGAAACGCAACACTGAAACAACTGATGCATAATTAAAGTTTTTATATTTAACTATAAGAAAGTTATACATGAATACTAGGGAGGTATATCCCCCATATCATAGACAACACCAGATATGAAGTATTTCTCTGTGAAGAAAAAGTTTCAGAATAATCAAGAGAAAATTTGAAAATAAGGCAGCAAACGTTTGACCAAAGTCTATTCTCATGCAATAAACTTCTCACAGCACATAGTACCCCCAAAACAAAGTAAGTTAACAGGTAATAAAGAAATCCAGATGATAACCAACCTTCAAGTTCGGACAATGACTTGATAGATAAAACTTCTACGATTCCCTTGATAGCTTCTGATGATAACCCAGTTGACATCAATTCTTTCTCAATCTCTTCTCTAGTAATCTTGCCCAGCTGCATCACATACCCACATGATAGTCAAGAAAATGAGCAGTGCATAGAAACAAAAAGTTATAACTAAGTTGACCATATAACAGAAAAACATGTTCTCAGTGGAGGATGCATGTACCAGAAAGAAAACAAAAAATAACTCGCTGAGTTTTGCGCAAAAAAAAAAAAAGAATATATAGTCAGAAAGGTGCAGTACTATTCTATCCATGAAAAATTTTCATCACAAAATTAGGCAGCTTCACAGGAAACTGCTAAAAACTTGCAGAGATAGAGACCAACATGAACCACTAGATATCTATACCAAAGTGACAAATAGCAGTGAAACGAAATTAAACTCATGTGTTTGTACAATCTAAACTAAAAGGTACAATTATATGCGTGCAGCTGGACAAAGATACATATAGAAAAGAACTCCATTGAAACTGTCACAACAATCTGAAAGTTATAGAAATCCATAGTGTATAAAATAAGTCGCAGCAGAATGTAAATTCGAGGAGGTACTTAAGTACAAAGAACTTACTTTGTCCACAATTACACAGACTCGTGCAAATAAATGATCTGGTATAGAATACATCTGTAAAACAGCCTGCAGAACCTGCGAGGAAAAAGAAGAACCAGCTCAAAAACAACAATAGATCATAGCATTTATCTACATGTTTAAGATAATACCAAGGGCAAAAAAGCATATATGCAAAATGAACTCCCTTATGATCCTAATAATCATATAAGATAGGAGAAAGTTGTCCCAAACATAGAATAGATTATAAAAACAATTTGTTTTTATCAAGGTAACACCTTATACTGATGGTTCTAGAATCAAACAGTTCTCAATCTAGAGAAACATGAAACTTACACGCCACAAACACACATCTTTCCTTTCGCGCGTAATAATGGAGAATCAAGCAAAAATGACCCAAAGTCCATCTCCACATCGGAAACAAAACGTTTATCATACTCTTGCCTGGGCATCTAAGATTAGGACTGCAAAAAGGCTTGATACAGTTGAAGCCATGTAAGATTCAAATTCATGTGTGCTAAGTTAATTTGGTTGTGATTCATGGTTTGCAAAGCTTCTCCTATCAAATCAGGCTGCTTTCAGATAATTAACAGATATTAAATGTACAAAATCTTCTTGGTCAATGTGGTTTCTGGAACACAATACAGGTGTCTTTGCAAGAGTGTTTCAGAATCAAATCACTGTGAATCACCCGCCCTGAAAGAGATGTCAATAGCGCATTTGTTTCTCAAGTCCTATCCATACTATATTTTGAAATCAAGCCACCACTTGTTAAGATTGAATTTTGATGCACTTAACCAGAAAAGCAGATTCACAACAGAATGATGTAACCTTGTTTTACGTTATAATTTGGATGATTCGGAGTTGTTTTAATGGTGGTGGTGGTGTATTTTTTATTTTTTATTTTTTGTTGTTTGGCCGGGTGGCGCGGGGGGGGGGGGGGGGGGGGGGGGGGGGGGGGGTTGTTGTTCAGCGGAGCGATGCATGATGGTTCTGATCTCAGTGGAGAGAGGGTGAAGAAGACAAATAAGAACAATGAGAGCATCAGGAATTCAGGATAGACAAGAGGAAGGTTGACTTAATTCATTTATCATCAGGAACTGCTTAAGAATAACACTGGTCTAGGCTTTACAACAGAATAAAATCTTAATCTTAAATAACCACGCAAGACAAATCTTGATTTCCTTGTTATACACATGAATGGCAACTTGTACACTAACAACCACATTTCATCCTTTCCATCATCTTTATCGATCACATATTGACTCCAAACTATCATCTTAATTGCAAATGCAGCACATGGTTACCAGGATGGGACATAAAAGAGGAATATGATATGTGGCATGGTTACAGGACATATTATTCCATGCATAGTTCCAATAAGACATGGGAAACATGTATATTTATGTGTGTGTGTGTGTGTTAAATATGTGAGTATATGATATAATATTCTGGTTCTATGTATGTCAAAATTAAAATTATACCAGATTCAACAAGCTAATTTAGAAGTTTCAATAAATTGGCAAGAAATAAGTATTACAAATAAAGAATCACCTGTGTAACATCAAAAATTAAGAATGCATCTCTTATTTATTCCTTTAATAATGCCAAAAGGGGTGGAGGAGATACGTAATTGTTGTTCACGTCAATTAGGAGGCGCAGAAATAGCTAGAACTGAATAAGTATGGAAAACATGTATTTAACCAAAAAAAAAAACAATTATGCTCGTGCAAAAGTATCTATTCGTTACGGAATTTCAAGTGTTAAAAGTGTGGACCTCGTATAGACAAAATAAGAAGGGACGTGCTATATCTGAAACATATGAAATTCCGTGAACAGAGGAAAGGCAGATGTAGTAGGGGTCGCAAACACAACTTGGTTTTGGAAGATGAACCATCACACACATAGAACCTGAACTTTTGCCAAGAGGACCTTCACTCGACACCCAACTACCATCGGCCATAGACATAATTGACACAATACCCAGATGCCATTAGATAAGTTAATTATCCACCTCCAAAGCTTAGAATCCTGGAAAGCTTATATCAGTTTCTTATCATATATAATGGTCTATCTTCAGACAGAATGCCCAAAGAGTTAAATCATAGAAAGCACAGAAAATGAAAGGTAGGAGGGTGAGAGAATTTTCTCCTTAGTCACATCTTTAATCAAATAATAGAAACACTATCAGTTCAAACCTTTCGGCTGGAAACTCTGATGCCCACGTCTGTGGATGTGATCCCCAGCCGCTCAAATAAGAGGACAATAGCATGAATAAGTTCAGCCTCAGCCTGTAACAAGAGAAAGGGAGAATATCAGTACCAAAGAATGATACAACCCATGTCCATGAGGAAAAGTACATACATCAAATTGTTCAATGTCCTTGTATGTAAAGATTCAAAGGACAACCTAAACAAAGTTACAAAACCGAAACCATATTATAATATTTATATATAGGCTAATTGCCATCAAGTACACAATGAAAATTTAGCTAACTCGCTCCTTCTACTAATTCACACAATAATAATAGACAAATATAACAAGATAATACTTGATTGCATAGGCAGTACATATAAGCTGGCATGGAACGTACCCGGACTCTTGAAACACCAAAGATGTCCATATTCCATTGATAGTGCTCTCGACGTCTTCCTCTTGTCATTCGTTCATATCGCCAACATTGTCCTATAGTAAACCATTTCAATGGAAGGGAGACAGATTTTCTAGACAGAAAAATATGATACATCAAATTCTGGCAAAGCTGTTTTAACAGCCAGTTCCTGAGCCAGGAAAAGTTATGAAACTTTAAACAAGCAGTAAGTTTTTATATTAACGTTGTAGCGAAAGAGAATTTCCAATATGAATAGAAGAGAAGAATAATATTGTAGGTTTCCTATTATAAACTGAATGATAATCCCAAAAAAAAAAATTTGAAGTGTGTAGATACCCTTGCTTTATCACAAGACGCGCCAATGAAGGAGTTATTTCAGGCCTCAAAACAACACGGCGGCCACCTTTATCCTCAAAATTATACAGCTGGCAATGAAACAATATCAAGTAAAATAGATGGTTCTAATAGATGATTCAAACTAAATTTCACACAGAGTAACATCAGAAAATGAAAAGGAGAAAAAGAAAAAGTGAAAAAGGAGCAAGCACAGAACTGTAAGATCAATGCATGAACGCATTATCAGAAGGTATAGGAACAAACAATTTCCTATGAGGATTGAAACCTCAATGACTAAATAGTGATCTAGAAAGATTGAATAATTGCATGTCAATTGTTCATTAATCAGGTCCATGAAAATATTATTACAAGCTCATGAAAATATGATATTTATGTAAAATGAAAGGAAACAAACAAATCTCATTAGTAAGAACATTATTCTAAGTTTAGACAAGTATGTCAACTTCCCCTGCTATGAGTATAATAATTTTCCAACTGTTCTCAATGTTCTAGGTTCCTTCAATCTTCAACTAGAATAATGAAGGCAACTTCAAGGGTTCCTTTTTAAGTCACAAGACAAGTCAAGGAACCACTTGTGAGTTGCTCATTCCACACATTCTACTTGTAACCAAATTGATATACTCCGATACCAATTGTTACGTGCATAATACAGGATATCATACTTAACTATGATACAAATAGTTGGAAGATACGGAGATCCCCACCGAAGACCTCAAGCACGCCATGAGATTGATTACCTCGAGCACACAAGATGAATATTAAAAGATATAAGAAGAAGAACACACAATTTAACGTGGTTCGGTCCAAACTTGACTTATGTCCATGGGGAGAGGACTTGAGAGAGCTTTATTAATAAACTTGATATAAAGAGATCTAACTTTCCTCTTGATGACACAAGAGTATTCACTTTCCCCTTGAATCTATGCTTAGATCACAAGAGTATATCTTCTCTTATGCACCTTCACCTTGCTCCTCTCTTTCTTGGCTTTTTAGAGCCTTTTTGGCTTTTTAAGGTCTTACATTGTTGTTCACCACATCCTCTGCTCCAATTTATAATGTTGGATTACAACCTTTATTTATAAGATTTTACAATACAAATCTTATTTAGACTATGAGATAATCATGTCATTGGATGCTTGAAGAATCTTGATCAATCCTATTAAGAGTTGATCTCCTTAATCTAGAAGGATTTTAGACCTTTTAATCTTTAGAAACAACTCTTCATTGAATAAGAATTAAATCCTATTCATACTCCTCCTGAAAAGAAAACTGACAATCGTCTGAAAAGAAAACTGGTTCACCTTGATTTGCTTCTTCTACTTCAAGTTATCGCCTTCTCCAATTCAATTGAATTTTCTTGGACCATCACCTCTTCTTTAAAAAAAGGCAAAATCTTAACAATCTTCACCTTGACTTGCTTTTCAAGCCTTTAGCAAAATAACTTGAGATTTTGGATTACTACCTTAATTCTTTCCTTGGTTGTAACTATATCGTGAGGCCTTTAACCTTGCCCCTCTCCTCGGGACCTTTGGCGGATTCACCGCCATGCCTTTGGTCATCTCAAATTTCGTCTGAATGCACCCTTTCTGCAGTCATCCTGCAACTCTTTAGACCCGTTGCAGTTTCCTTGAAGCTCCACCTCTCCCTTCAAGCTTTTCATTGAAACTCCTTGACCTAGTTTCTTTCCCTTAGCTTGCATTGCATCACCGCCGCCACCAGCAAATTTCGCTTTGTGATGCCTTCCCGGCCATGGGGCCCTGTCGGTCTTGAGGCAGTCCGCCTCTAATTCTGCCATGGTATTACCAACTTTACACGAATATTGTTAAAGACTTGTCGTGTCATGATCTTCCACTGATCACTTAGTGATGGTCCACTTTTCATCGATGTTTTCACCTTGAGACTCTGTCTTAACATAACTGCCATGATCTTACCGGGCCTTCCCGCCACACACTGACATGGTCTTCCTTCCATCAATCAGGGCTGTCATCCACCATTGCATTAATGTTTGCCAGATCTATTGCCTGTTGTTGATGATCTTCAAACCTGATAGATCCACTAATGCCTGCAATAATCTCACCGTGTCACGACTAGTCCGCCGTAACTTTGACTGTGATCTCCGTTGATTCCTTTAACCGATATGTACATAACCTGCATCAGACATTGGAATCTCCTCGATCTACACCCACCATTGCATCCAGAACATTGAAAACATAGGGTTCGATACCTTGATCGTTTGAATCCGACTACGATTGCACGATCTACCTTCTGATCACTCTCGTTTATTGATCGTCTTCATCACCCTCTGCTTTTTTTTTCTTTGACTTGTTGCCATAGGAAGCCTCCATGGGATGTCTTGAGCAATGCCTCTATGAGCTCGTCGAGCTCATCTTGGCGTCCACCGTGCTCTTCCTTTCCCGCCCCCATGGGGATGGCCTACAGGGTTCAAAACTACTCCTCATACTACAGGGCGCTTACCTAGCCAACACTTCGATCCGACCTTGCCCAAACTTTTTGGTTCACCCCAACATCACCCACTTGTCCGACTGTTGCTAAGCAATTTTGGCGATGATCCGATCAACGCCTCCGCGTCTATTGTGTTCAGATTTGAGTATCATTGAGCCTTGACGACTCCACCTTGATCAATATACTCCAAAAGTCATCGATCTTTACTTTAGAACAAACCTGAACTTTCTTGTTGTCTCCTCCATCTTGATGCCTCCACCGAACTCCGTCGACTTGACATCTTCTTCTTCATCTAGAGTACTCGAGTTTTGAACGAAAACTATCAGCTCTGATACCAATTGTTGTGAACTGTAATTGATATACTCTGATACCAATTGTTGCATGCATAACCGGGATACCATACTTACTATGATACCAATAGTTGGGAGATACGAAGATCCCCACCGAAGACCTCAAGCACGTCATGAGATCGATTACCTCGAGCACACAAGATAAATATTAAAAGATATAAGAAGAAGAACACATAATTTAACGTAGTTCGGCCAAACTTGGCCTACGTCCACGGGGAGAGAACTTAAGAGAGCTTTATTAATAAACTTGATACAAAGAGATCTAACATCCTCTTGAAGACACAAGATTATTCACTTTTCCCTTAAATCTACGCCTAAATTACAAGAATATATCTTCTCTTTATGCACCTTCACCTTGCTTCTCTTTTTCTTGACTTTTAGGGCCTTCACAAAGAGATCTAACATTTACCTTGAAGACACAAGAGTATTCACTTTCCCCTTTAATCTTTGCCTAGATTACGAAAGTAAATCTTCTCTCTATGCACCTTCACATTGCTCCTCTCTTTCTTGTCTTTTTAGGGCCTTCTTGATTTTGTCTTACATTGTTGTTCACCAAACTTTCTTCTACTCCTCTGCTCCAATTTACAATGTTGTGTTACAATCTTTATTTATAAGATTTTACAATACAAATCTTATTTGGACTATGAGATGATCTTGGTCATTGGATGCTTGAAGAATCTTAATCAATCCTATTAAGAGTTGATCTCCTTAATCTAGAAGGATTCTAAACCTTTTAATCTTTAGAAACAAATCTTCATTAAATAGGAATTGAATCCTATTCATAGTCCGGCTGAAAAGGAAACTGCTTCACCTTGATTTGCTTCTTCTGCTTCGAGTCATCATCTTCTCCAACTCAATTGGTTTTTCTTGGGCCCTCATCTCCTTTTGAAAAACAAGGCAAAATCCTAACACTACTAAACATGTTTATTAGAGACTTAGTGTGAACAATATGCCAACGAAAGATGCACAATGACCCCATTTGAAAAAGGGAATAGAAGGCCATATAAGCACCTTTATTCTTCTTATACATGACAAACACTCAAAATTTTACCTAATATTCATTTATGCCTCTTACACCAAAGAATCCTCTAATACCTAAAGGCACCATTTGGAATGGAAAACAATAGGGTATAAGTTCTTTTTTCTTCTTAAACATGCTAAACACCCAAAAAAAAATTAGTAGGTATTAATCTGTACCCCTCTGTACCAAGAACCTTCTAATACTCAAACGCCCTCTTTTGTTCACTTATACCTACTAACACCCTAATTTTTACTAGGTATTAATTTATAGCTAAAGCATGATTATTACATGTAGATAAGAATAGGGTATTAATGTATGTGGATGTTCAAAAAATGGGTAACAATTGGACAACTCTTATAGCTAAAGCATGATTATTACATGTAGATAAGAATGATCATATTATTAAATTATGAACCATCATGAATCATTCATAGTCGAATAATTGTAGATTGTTAAATGTGAGTTACATTTCTTGTTATATGATACTCGGAGGAAGGGGCCGATGGGAATTCTGACAGTGTGCGAAGACGGGGTAATATGATATTTTGTATGTGAAGGAAGAGGCCGATGGGAATTCCCGCGGTGTGCGAAGACGGGGTAATATGATATTTTGTATGCGGAGAAAGGGGCCGATGGGAAATTCCGGTGATGTGCGAGATGGAGTAATATGATATGTTGTATACGGAGGAAGGGACCGATGGGAAATTCCGGTGGTGTTCGAAGACAGAGTAATTAGGTTTTATGACAAACTTAAATGAAATTCTTGATTTTCTTACTATTAAAGCAAAAACATATTACAGTAGAAATTGTCTGAAGCATTTTTTTATAAAAGCACAGACACACAGTAGTCACTGGGTTAACAACTCTATTCATTGAGCTGTTTAGCTCATTCCATTCTTTTAATAACTTTTCGGACTTAAATAAAGGTAAATGACCCACATGAAGCCAGGACTACTTGTAGAAGGCTAAATCAATTTCTTTTGGACGTCCCTTACTACAAGTTTCAATATAGGTACAAATTTTGAAACTCTACTTGTATATGTATACACATTGCTTGCTAGATCATGTTAGAAATTAAGTTTAGACTTGATATAATTATGGATGTGTCATGTAATACATTATCTGAATCTTAGTTTGAGATATATTATGTGTCCACGTATATAATGAAGATCAGTATTGATGGATAGTGATGTTGGATATATGAATGTTATTGAGTTGCAAGAATTTGAAATTTTAAGTAGGCGAGGTTAAGCCGAAATGATATTATTTATTGCGTGGGATGTTGTATATTGATAAATAGGTTGTGCTAGCCAAAATTTGAGTTATTGTATCGAGGCAGACCCCAAAATTTTAGAGGAGGTGCAGTCAAAATTTCAATGATAGAAGAAATTTCGAATGGATTGGATTTATTTAGAGTTAATTTGGTGATTAAAAATCTGAGACTGTTTCAATATACGTACCAAATTTAAATTTTAAATTTTATTAAGATTATTGATTTTTGGGGCAATCCTTACATAGTGTCCTAAACATTTTAGCCAAAAAACGTAGAAACAGATAAAAAAAACATTTTAAAGCTTGAGATTTAATTGCTTTGGCATTTAGTGTTTATTGTTTAGGAATTATTTTAAGAGATAGACTTGGGTTCTTTGGGAAGGATATGGAGATGAATCCTTTCCATTCAAATTCAATATTAGGACATTCAAATTAAAAACCCACTCTGTTAGAGTTCACCTACATTTTTAAAAGTGCTTAAAAATAAAAAATTCCTGTCTTCGCACAGTGTCGGAATTCCTATTGGCCCCTTCCTTCGCATACAAAATATCATATTATCCCGTCTTCGCACACCGCCAGAATTCTCATCGGCCCTTCCGTCGCATATCATATAACTAGGAATATAACTCACATTTAACAATCTACAATTATTCGAATATGAATGATTCATGATGGCTCATAATTTAACAATATGATCATACTTATCTACATGTAATAATCATACTTTAGCTATAAGAGTTATCCAATTGTTACCCATTTTTCGAACATACACATACACATGTACTAATTACATCTTACGTAACATAGCATGTCCTATACTCAAGGGTATGATCATAATAACCAACATATAGTAGTTCATAATCTAATCACAGGTGTTTCATCCATTGACTAGCATAATAAATTACAAGGGCTCACATTTTATATGTGACATAATTTCATTACTCAATAGTATAAGCATAATAGCCTTCAAGTAATAATCCCACTTTAACTACAAGAATTTTCCAACTTGCCAACTATCTTACATATCCATACATAGATATATATAATATATATATATATATATATATATATATATATATATATATATATATATATATATATATATATTACGGATATACATTACACATACACAACATACATTACATACTCAATAGTACGGTTATAGTAGCATTCATACAATAATCACACTTTAACTACAAGGAGTTCTTAATTTGCTACCTTACACATGTATTTATTCAATTCACCTTCTTTATCACTAATCTTACTACTTACTAGCATTAGAGTATTATTCATAAAGTTTTCTTATTTCACAAACTCAATTAATTCACCCTCATTCTTGCTTATATCTTAAATTAGGTTAAAACTCCACTCACCTTTGAAGCAATTTCTCCGGATACCCGCATACTTTCCGATTCCTTAACACCTACACCTTAACACCCACACATGACTACAAACAAAATCATTAATAGCCCATGATTAATGAGACTCACATAGCATTTTTCTTAATTGTTCACTAATTACCTTGTTAAACCGGTAGAATGTGCTTCCGGTTCACTAATTCCCTCCACCTTTGCCTTGATCTTTCTCCTTAACGCACCATGGAGTTCTATGTTTGCTAATCTAAAATTTAGAGAGAGGTAAGTATGATTTTAGATGGAATCAAGAGAGATAAAGGGTTTTAGAGAGAGTGTGAGTGTGTAAGAGGGGGGTTGTCGGCCTTGGAAGGTGGCCGACAGCTATGGGTGGTGGCCGGCGGTCATGAGAGAAGGGAGAGGGGATTGAGAGAGTCTTGGGGAGGTTGAAGTTGAAGAGAAAATGAAACCATGAAAAATGAGATCCTACTCCAAAATTTTTCTTTGTATACATTTCTCTCCTCTCTCATGCCATTTGACATGAGATCCACATTTGAAGTCCTCATACCTCCCATTCCTCTTAAAATATTATTATGAGTACACAAAATATCTCTTGTATCTATACCTTTTTATATACTAGGATATATATACATATTCCATTCATTACACACATGTATATACTTCTAGTAACAATATTCATCATCTACAAGTATGAATATATATATATATATATATATATATATATATAATATATATATACACACACACACACACACATGAGATTATTACTTCAGGATTTTTATTAAAATTTTGATTTAAATCCTATTATGATTACCAAATTAGTTAACTTGATTTAGCTCAAATCAACAGAGAGGATATTAACTCATGATTAAATAAAACGGATGTTACACCGACTCCTCTATTCTGGAGGCTTCTCTCCTCTGATCTATAAATAGAGATCGAGAACAAGAGAAAATTGTGCAGAACAATTGAGAAGATGTCACAAACTTGTATTCCTACTGTAAACTCTTTGATCAATCAATAGATCTCTCTCTCTATTCTGCCCCGGGGACGTAGGCAAGCTTATCGAACCTCGTAATATCGTGTCTCCTCTCTTTGTTTGTTTTGTGTTTGATCGGTTCTTTGGCAGCCTCTCGGCACCAACAAGTAGTTCTTCATGTACATGATTTAAGATTTTGTTCCAAACTTTTGATCAATTAGACTTAAATTACGGCTATCTTCTCAAATCATACTGAAACTAGAAAGAGATGAATATTTTGGTCATAAAGTTTCAGCTGATGTTTTCCTATATATCTGAAAATGCAGAAAGTTTAGGGTTATAAAGTTTAAAATGTTCTCAGAAATTCTGAAATTTTGGTCGAATGCATTTCG
The DNA here is from genome assembly GCA_038442645.1 of Agave tequilana. NCBI lineage: Eukaryota > Viridiplantae > Streptophyta > Magnoliopsida > Asparagales > Asparagaceae > Agave > Agave tequilana. The sequence continues at coordinate 229,988 of JAVJIF010005996.1, forward strand.
AGCAGTCAATGTGATTCCAACATTTAACTAGCTATAAACCCCACTAAAGGCATTGTAGCTCGAGTGACATCTCTTAAATTGTTAACTTTAAATTTGGTTCCAAAATTCTACAATATCCACACCAAAAAAATAAAAAATATCATTCAAATGTACATCAAAAGGCAGCCTAAAATCAGAAGGACAAATGAAAAAAAAAAAATCTACAAACCATACCTGCTGTGTGATCTCCTCTCCAGCTTTCCTGATGAACAGCGCCTCAGATTCAAGTACCGGGAAATCCACCTCCTCAAACGACAAAATCCGAGACACCTACCAACAAAAACAGAAATAAACACTGTTCACGCATAACAACAAACAGTGGCAGCCCACTAAGCTTTCACCACAATCTAACACCCCACCCCCCCCCCCCCCCACCCCACAAAAAAAAAAAAAAAAAAAAAAATCCTAATCGCTCACCTCTCTGAAGTTCTGAAACAGCCAGTTCCTCAGCCTCATCTCCTCCGGCGGGAAATCCCTGGTCCCCTCGGCGGATTCACATCGATCAGCTCCGGCGGCCCCTGCTTGTCCTCCTCCTCCTCCTCATCTGAAATCAACACCAAAAGAGATCTAAGAAATGAACCTATAAAGAGATCATAGAACACAACGGAAGAGAATAGTAGTCACCTTGTGTCGATGTGGAGGAGAGCGGGAGGTCTGAGACGGGGCGGAGAAGAGGCGGCGAAGGAGAGGGCGGTGACGGGAGCGGAGGAGGGGTAGAGGAGAGGCAGAGAGGTCCAGAGAGACGGGGAAGCGAGGGCGCATGATTTGATGAAGCGAAGGAGCAAGAGACATGGCTCTCTTCTTCCTTTCTGAGCGTGAGGCTGGGAGGGACGGCGAAAGGATTTTCTCCAGCAGCAGCAAGTAGCAGCAAAGCAGAGCCCGGAAAATTATTTACTAGCCCCTGCAATGACTGGCCAATACTTGCAAGCCCAACTGGCCGGAACACTATCAGGCCCGAACTTATTTGTACCAATGCTACCAGGCCGGAGCTTATTTGCTATATGAGCCCAGTGAAAAGTTCAAGGCAAGCCCATTGACTGTATAGGCTTTATTTTCTATTCAGCCCACTGTATCATCCTTTGTGATGTTCTTCTACAATCATCTCACCTGTGTCATATTTGTTTTTTACTGAATTTCCTAGTAGCAGACATGGCCATGAGAGAGCTTAAATAATAATCAAAGACTTGACTTACCAGAGCCTTTAAAAAAAAAATGTTTATCCCCATATGAATCCAAAACCAGTAATTAGGTCCAACTCTGAATCAAACTTGGTAGGGGAATGAAAATAGATTTGGATTCAGATTTGAATTTTCTTCTAACTGTTTTCTACATGAAAGCTCACCTGACTCGAATCTTAGCATTCTAGATTTGAATACATCGAACCAGTCTCTAAAGTTTCATATCATCATCTGATTTTAATCCTGAGTACCGATCCTGATTAACTCCATGTTTAGAAACTTGAATTATACACAAGATAGTTTACATTGATAACTTCATGATCAAATGTGAGCTGCATACATTGCAACTGCCGTGCATTGTGGCCATCTGGGACCCAAAGCAGAGTACACTTTGTCAGTACCGCAAGGACAATTGTACGGTAACTAAGTTGGGGGAGATTCCTCGACTCACGCGGGCCAGGCCGTACGGGCTCGGGGCCCACTGGAGGAGGCCCATCGAAACTGCAACCTTTGCTGCTCGAAACTGAAGCGCATCACGACGGCTCTCCCGGTAAGAAGCCAACTGGAAGTTTCGCTCGCCCGCGCCAATTCCCTAAAATGCCCCCATTCAGCTCAGGACGCCCGGGGACATTACAGTCATGTCACTTTCGCGCCACCGCCACATTCCAAAGAAATCGCTCCACGTGTCCCCGTGTTCTGGCGGGAAAAAGCGCAATACGTCCCATCCATGGCCGCATCGCAATTTGCATACATCCATCTTATGATGTGCAATGTGCATCCGAATCGGTGTCTCCACGATCAAGTGGGGCCCACACAATATGCATGGATGAAATATTGTATGAACATGCATAGATGATACATGCATAGATCACCTTAAATACTTCTCGCTTGTCTCTCACATTTTCACCATTGCTTGGAGAGAGAGAGAGAGAGGCGATGGGAAATGTAGCTAAAAATTCCGCGCCATTTTCTTTCGCTTTTGATTTCATCGTCAAAATTTTCACTAATTTTCGTTTCTTGATTTTTCTTTTTTCCTTATTGCAGAAGAAAGGACGAGGCGGCAATGCCGGCAACGCAGGCAATGCCGGTGGCGGCGATCAGAACCGCGGCAAGCCGATTGAAAAGGAACCGATGAACGAGGGAGAGAACAACACCGAGACGAAGAAGGAAGGAGGAGGAGGATGCGGCGGCGGCTCGCTGACGATCGTTCTGAAGGTGTACATGCACTGCGAGGGGTGCAGCAAGAAGGTGAAGGACGCTGTGAAAGGGATCGAAGGTGAGATTCATCATCCAAGTTACTAGATCCGAAACTAGAGCTCTGATTCGTTTTAGCCGCTGCCGTTATTTGCTCCGATCGCTCTTTAGGTGTTCTTGTAGTGTGCGTACGTTGGCGTATGTAGCGTAGGTTAGCGTGCTTGGTTTTTTGGATTTATATTTTTTTCCTGCTTTTTCAAAGATAAATGTCGTGGTATATTAATAGCTGTTATTTTTTTCCTTCTTCCCTTTTTTTTGGATTTTATTCAATTGTTTTGTTAATTCTTTGTTCATATATGCGCACGCTAGCGCCTCCGATCCGCTAGAAGTCATGGTGGCTGTCAGAGGAGGAGACCTGGTCTTCGCCGATTTTTTCGGATTTATTTTGTTTTCCCCCCGAAAGATAATTATTATTGTTTATGTTTTGGGATTTAATTGAAATCAGGCATTGAGAAAGTGACTGCGGATATTGGGAGCAACAAGCTGACGGTGATCGGTAAAGTTGATCCGTTAAGGATCCGAGACCGGATTCAGATCAAAACCCGCAAAAGAGTGGAGCTCATCTCCCCTCTACCCAAGAAAAACCAAGATGAGAACAAAAAAGGGGATAAAAAACCAAAAGAGGTAATTAAAATTATTAATCGCACATAATTTTTTGTTATTATTGGCAATAATGACTCGGTGTTTAGATGAGTTTTTTGTAATTTTTGTTTTTGATTCGTTTTTTCTTTTCTTTTTTTTTTTTTTTCAGCCTCCAATGTTGAGTGTTGTGCTGAAGATCAGCTTGCATTGTGAGGGGTGCACCCAGCGAATCCGAAAGAAAATCATGAGGATTAAGGGTAAAAATTGCTGGCATTTTTAGTTATTAATTTTTTTTACATTTTCTGTGTGGAATCCGTATGGTTTGCTTGAGATTACCACTTTTTACATTTAGCAGTGTTTTTTTTCTTTTCTGCTGGTACCAACTACTGTCCCAACTTTTTAACTGTCAGTATTAGTATTTTCCTATGCTTAATAATAAGTTAAACACTATTTTAAGCGACATTGCCGGGAAAAAATAAGAAGAAGAAGAGTTCTCTTTTTTCACGTTTGTCTGCACTTCAATTTGAAATCAGTCTTATTTTTTTAAGTGTAATTTTATTCACTGTGTGGAGAAAATTTGAAAATATCTCCAGCTCTTTTTACAGTCACAGTGTCTGTTGTCCTCTGTTGATTTTTAGTTATTAATTTTTTTTCAACTCACCTTGTCTTTTTGGTAAATGCGGTTCTAGTGTATTTCTCATTTTTTATTTTGAGTTTCCCCAAATGGAATTCTCTGTTTTTTTTTTAAAAATAAAAAAACTAGAGATGTTTTTATTAAGATTTTTGAATTTATGCTTTTATTATTTTTTATTGGGTTTTGGTCTCACATGAAGTTGCAATATGTGGGAATCCGAAGGGTTTGCTTGAGATTACCACTTTTTTACATTTAGCAGCGTTTTTTTCTCTTTTCTGCTGGTACCAACTACTGTCCCAACTTTTTAACTGTCAGTATCAGTATTTTCCTATGCTTAATTATAAGTTAAACACTATTTTAAGCGACATAAAAAGAAGAAGAAGAAGAGTTCTCTTTTTTTCACATTTGTTTGCACTTCAATTTGAAGTCAAGTCTTATTTTTTTAAGTGTAATTTTATTCAGTGTGTGGAGAAAATTTGAAAATATCTCCAGCTCTCTTTACAGTCACTCTTTGCAGTCGTCTGTTGTCCTCTGTTCCTAACCACCATTCCCAGCTTTCTCACTGTCAGAGAAGTGTGGTGGGCTCCCCATGTCAGTGGAAAGGAAATCACCAAAATGATCATTGTTTCACTCGGGTCTTTTACGATTTTATTAATGACAAGCATACCCCTGCTGGAAATGGATTATTACAGGAGTGTACAGTGTGGCCATGGACACCGAGAAGGACCATGTCACCGTGAGAGGGATCATGGACGTGAAGAGCCTTCCTGTCATTCTCAAGGAGAAGCTGAAGCGAGCGGTGGAGATCGTGACGCCAAAGAAGGATAAGGACGGTAAGAAGGAGGGGGGTGAAGGAGCAGAGAAGAAGGAGAACGGCGGCAACAAGAAGGAGAAGGAGAACGGCGGCAACAAGGACGGCGGCGAAGCGAAGAAGGTGGAGTACTACTACGTAGAGTATGGCAACTCCCCTTACTACATGGAGATGGTGCATGCTCCTCAGCTCTTCAGTGATGAGAACCCAAACTCCTGCTCCGTTATGTGAATGAGAATAGAACTGGCATTTTAGTTAGTGATCCTGAAACTGTAAATAAGAGGAAAGAGGAAGGAGAACATAGGGAAAGTGGGGGAAAATGCAGCAGTTGTTGTAGTTGTTATTGGCAATAAGTACAAATTAGACTGTGGGTACTATATATGAGAGGTTTTGATAGGGTCTGCTTGGGGTGCAGAAAAAGAGAGTTTTAAAAAAAATTGAATCAAGCGAGCTCATAAACAATTTTTTAAATTTTTCTCAGCCGACGCATGCAAAAAAACAGAGATAAAAAAAAAAAAAAATCAAACCCATCACAAATTTTTTTTTTTTTTTTTTCTCAAAACAACCAAACAATACTTCAAGACTAACAAGACATATATCCCGTATGAAGCTTATGAACAGTTAATTTCCGAGCTCATTTTCAGAGAAACAAACAAGCCCTTACAGAATTTGGAAGCTAATCATAACAAGTGGATTGATAACTGCCATCATGTTGTTCACATTACTACAATCATAGTGTCCTTTTAACTCTTTCCCTGAAGAATGTTATTCACATGCACTATTCATGTACACGGAATGGGCGAATGAATATAATCCTAAAAGAAACGAAAAACATCTTATACAAAAGCATCATGCAGTACATTGAGGGTCCAGAATGAGCTACAAACATCTTATACAAAAGCATCACAAGATCAAACCAAGCCCCAGCTCCCTCCATCATCTTTTGATGAACAAATAACAAGTCATCTTGGGATACAATGCCGACTACTGTTCTAATTGATTGCATGTTTAGTTGCAGCGGACAACGATGGCTGTCACATATTTGAGTGATATGAACAGCCTCAGCACGTATCTCTTCGGCAAAGATGGCGGTGGAGGAAAACCAATTCATTTATAACAATAACATACACAGTTCAACCAAACTCTTCTTCAAAAACAACCAGTACATTGTTTAAACTAACACATTCCATCCTAAAATGAGATTACCGACAATGCTTTCAGCTTCTCAGCATACCTGCATGCCAAACAGGTACCGATCAGTGTTAAATAATGATTCAAATACATAATAATATGCAAACAAATAATAAGCATCTATAAGGATAATAACAAACTAAAGAATCATCATCATCATAATATAAAAGTTCTGAAGATTTTTAATATAAAGAAAGAGTGGGCATATCCCAAATATGACAATGTGTGCCTGGTGAAAAGCTAAGGAGCAGGGGTTCTTTTGACTGAGATTTGCTCATTGTACTTGGCTCCCTAGGCAGCTACTTTCAAATTCTAATTAACCTAAAGATGTAACACCTAATAGCTACAAGTAAGCTTTGGGTGCTAAAATAATTAGAAATTTAGAATTCTTGCAAGTTTTATGCTACAAGTAAACTAAGCAAATGGCACGATATTAAATTGCAACTATGCTGCTCAATAGGGCAGTATAGTTTGCAAATAACTATGCTGCTCGAAGCAGCAGGGTTGGTTTTTAAATCATTTGCTTAACAATGGAAGTTACACATACTTTGATCATAATCAATTCATGGAAACTTGTGTGATCTTTTGGAGATGCAACATTTTTTTCTTCCAATGGAGCTGAAACAGAGAGTAACTCACGCTTCCAAGTAACAATAAGTATGACGCGTACAGGTAATTTGATTATTTCAGTTTCTATGTATTAATATGCAACGAAAATGGACCAACAAGACACTAAAGTTTACACTAAATAACTTCACTTGGTTCATGTCACTGTCACACCTGAGTAGTCTAATTTTTCAATGAAGGCTGACAAAAATTACCACAATGACAACCACTAGGTAAAAATCTCAACAAAAAAAAAAAAATTACTCTCCCCTCCCCTCATGCTCTGCTAAGTGATAAAGTTCCATCATCCCGCTACAATGTCAGTCAATTGAATTACACCACTCAACAAACATATGATTTGTGTTTATAAGCACAGATATTCATCAAGTCAAGGTACATTTAGATACTACAAATACCTAACCACGTCAAAATGTAATAGAAGATATATCTCAAATTTAATGGTCCTTCAAATACATCAAATAAATAAATGTCCTTGAGCAGCCACCCCTTGAAACTGAAAGATAAGGGACCTACTGAGATGCACTAAATAATTTGGTTTTAATATTATCCAAATTTCTCAGTTGTTATATGATGATGATTGGTTTGGGCATCCAAGTAAAAAAATATTTGGAGAATCTAAAAGAAGGGGGGAAACAACATTAAAGACAGCCTCATCGTTGATGAGAGTATAGCTTTCAGATGGCGTAATGTGACTACTATCTACTGTGTGACATGAGATTTGAATCAATCCAACTGGCCAAGCATCAGGTGGGTCAAGATGATGGCATGGATTTAATCACAGTTATTGCTATATGGATTATGGCCATAAACATGTCCTAGGAAAAATACAACTCTAGCAAAGGAATCTGCACTATAGAAAGCAACAATTGTCACATTACCTTGGACAGAGACTATCAAAGAGTCAGAACTCAGAATTAAAAGGCTGTGACAGATAGAAAATTAAATCTATCTCAATCACAAAGGTCACTGGTATTTTGTACATTTTTAAAGTTGTGGGCCCATATTCGTACATTTAAAAACATGTACACTAATGTATGACAGTATCAGTCAATATATACTGAAGGTATCCCGAAGCGCATCCTATCATACTGGCAGCTATGTGTCATAGTACATACCGTACAAAAAGTTACAAGACATATCAACATGAGAAACCCAATACAATATGCAGGAGGAGAAACATAACAAAAACACTGTGTCAATGGAAACCACAAATGCACAATAAATTGGTAATTATGTACTCAAAACTACAATATGACATTTGCCATACCGAAAATTGTTCACATGTTTACCAACACCCATGAGTATTTTTTGAAATGTAATTGCTACTTTATCTGGACTGTCAATGTTTTGTTAATTAAAAGGTTGTGACAGATAGAAAATTAAATCTATCTCAATCACAAAGGTCACTGGTATTTTGTACATTTTTAAAGTTGTGGGCCCATATTCGTACATTTAAAAACATGTACACTAATGTATGACAGTATCAGTCAATATATACTGACACTGAAGGTATCCCGAAGCGCATCCTATCATACTGGCAGCTATGCGTCATAGTACATACCGTACAAAAAGTTACAAGACATATCAACATGAGAAACCCAATACAATATGCAGGAGGAGAAACATAACAAAAACACTGTGTCAATGGAAACCACAAATGCACAATAAATTGGTAATTATGTACTCAAAACTACAATATGACATTTGCCATACCGAAAATTGTTCTCACATGTTTACCAACACCCATGAGTATTTTTTGAAATGTAATTGCTACTTTATCTAGACCGTCAATGTTTTGTTAATATATAAGCCAAAGCAGTTTCATCATTCATAAATGTCATCAAATTAGAAGAAAAGAAACGGAACATACATGTATGCATGAATTGCACAACGATGGTGTAAATTTTGGCATTTGAAAAAAAATAGAAGATATGATGTGAATCTCAACTATACAGCATTATAAGGGGATAAAGTTTCTTAATTTATTCTCTACTTGTCTCAATCAGAGCTACATGGCACTGTCAAGCAAACATAATCACCAACCTAAGAAATGTATAATTGTAAAATATTCTTCCAAAACAAGCATCTATACCCTTAAAAAGGTCTAATTTTAGTGCACCGTTGACTTGTTGATGGGGTACGAAACAAATTTGGATTTTCTCCCTAGGGTTTCTCACCCAGCACAGAGGTTCTCAGCAAGCAAATTTTATTTTCATTAATCACCGTCAACTTCAACAATAATCTTAACCTTATATAGGCCTTATATCAAGAGGAAGAATCTCATGACAACTAATGTAGGACTAAACATTAGCAAATAACTAAATAAATAACCAACTAAAATAAAAGCAAATAAAGATAACCAGTCTGATCTGACTTGAGCCCACACGCTCTAATTGGACCACAATAATAAGATGTGGCGACGCCTCCTGGTGTAGACTCGAAATTTGGAGCGATGTCCTCATCATTCTCTCCGACTTAAAAGTATTCATCTCCGGGTAAATATAGCGATAACAAACATCGAGCATGTCTAGGTTAAACTGAACAATCTCCTCGCACGAAGCATCTCAATCAGGTCACGGTGATGGCTGTGGAACCGGCATTCGTGCATCAAGTCTGAACTAAGATGGTGGAAGTGAAACTAGTCTCTGTGACATGGTAGATTTAGAAAGGCACATGCATCAAAAAGAATCGAATCCTTCCCACTGTAGCCCGGACTAATACGAGAATCTCATGGGATATCCAACTCATGAGTAATGAAAGTAATCCTCCTTAGAACTCTATAGAAACATGTATATCGAGCATGCAACTTTCTCACAATTCCTGGAAGGAACCTCTCAGAGTAAACATAACCATCACATCATCATCAACTGTAAATTCCTGTAAAATACTATGTGAATATGCAACAAACATCATTGCAAATTGCTATATGTCTAGAGATCTCATAATGTGTAACAGGCAAATACAATGCATCAAACTCACTAAATATAACTCCTAAAGATAGAACAAAGAGATATATGATTTTCCTAAGAGAACATACATCAAACACCACTAATGATACGACATCACTAGGACTGACAAAAATCTATAGAAACTCAAGAAAAAATTCTAAATATTCACTAAAAGAAAAAAAAAACACTAGGAGTAACCTGATGAATTATAGCAAAATACTCTATTGACTCACTAGAAGAGGAAACGCTAGGAGTAACCATAATAGACTCAAGTACTCATCCTCTGTCTTCTGACTCTCTTTAGGAAAAGGATTCAAGTTCAGAAGATAACCCGACTTCTTCTCCTCATGCAAGAAGTATGTGTGCGAAAAGTATGTGTGAATATGACAATCTGCACGAGGGGACTCCTATGGCTTACTTGATATAACGTCGCCAGTAGCAACTGTCTCATGCTCAACATAATGCTCTATCATAACTGTGGCAATGAAAACCTAGTAACTTATACAGGCATACTAGACTCCACAAATACATGCTCAGAATCACTAGTATTATCCTCATAGATATCATTAGGTATAATTATACTAGACTCCACTAATGCATCCACACATCACTAGTACCCTCAGAAGAAATATGGACCTTATAAAGAATCAGTGTACTGGAATCAACTAATGTATCCTCAACGACATTAGTAATCTCAAAAGGAACGTAGACATCCTCAATAACCCTCGAGTCGTCAACATCATCGCTAGGTACAATATTAACATGTCGACTCTTAGAGGGGCACTAGTAATCATAGTGTCCATATCCCTCACACTTAGAACATTACTCCTTGGCTTTGAAAATGAATCTCTTTGAAAGACAATTCCAGCTCTAAAGCTAAATGAAAAACCTCTTCAACGGAGTCCACATGGTAGGAGCCAGTGAGCTTAGCATATCGTATGTCGGACCCCAAACCTAAACAAAACATAAATATAGTCTGATAACAATCCTCTCTCACGTCACAATGAAGGATTAAATCATCAAATCTGTCAATATAATCCCGAACAGACTATTATCCAGACGGAGATTGTGTAACTTATCTAGAAGATGGTTTCTATAAAACTCAATAGGAACTTCTCCTTAAGCTTGTCTTTCATCTCTTCTCATGACTCTATAAGCTTTTTATGTTGTCTCTCACATGCTATCTCTATTGAAGTCCAATAAATTCTGACTGGTCCTGCTATTCTCATCATAACAAATCTAATCTTACACACATCAAATATTTCCTAACAGTCAAAGTAGCACTCTACATCGGTTAGTCAATCACTAAAAACACGAGGATAAGGGTAATCATCAAGTTTGGATCTTCTAACCTAAACTTACACATTATTTCCTCTTTCTTAGCACGACTATTCTCATAGTCATATCTAGTGCAAGTACTATAGCCTTCATGACATTCATAATTTCTAGGGCCGTCTAGTACTTTTGTGTTTCGTGATTCTATCCTCTGACTGTGAATTGAGATCTTGAATTTTTCTAAGCATATAATCAATGCTTACTTGACATGTCCGCTGTGTCAGTTTGTTTGTAATCTTGATATTCATGTTGGCTTATACGACTTTTCGTTACGAAACATGCACCAATTTAAAACACAAATGCAAATCAAATATACAAGTGGATGCAATGCAAAATCCTAAACTCAAACAAAACTAATGCATGCACTAAACGTTGGAAATTAAAACCTCCTAAAAAAGTTCAATTTCTGAATGCAAGAAAATGCAATTCTAAAATGATAAAAAATAGCAAATAATAATGCAAACCACTAGAGAGAAGCAAATCACAATGCCGCTAACAAACTATTGCGGTCCAATAGTATTTGCAGACAATTTAGCAATTGAAGATTCAGCTCAAGTCAGATTTCACCTAGGGGGGTGAATAGTTCACGCCCAGATTCATCGGAGGATTATAACTGAGTGCTAAAAATCACGTATAAAAGTCCTAAAATAGCGGTAACATAAGCCGAATGTGACTGATAGAATGCTTTAAAAACTGCTCGAATCGGGTTTGAAACAGGTCTGAAACGACTTCTGAACTGTTAATAGGCATATCTGAACTATAGCAGGTCGTGGCACTATAGCAGATGGGCACTGTAGTAGACATGTACTATGGCTGATTTTTTCTTCAAAAAACTAAAAACCAAAAGACCTACAAATCAAAAGAAGATGAAAGAAAAGGATGAAAAAGAACATGGTGGATATAGGGTTAGCGTTTGGCAAAGAGGATGGAGATGAAAATTTGGGAAAAAATCATCTTTAGAGATGATGAAGAAAGAAGGTGGTGGGATCTAGTTGGGTGGGTGTTGTCAAGCTCGTCGCAGCGAAGGTCCGGATCTCGAGACGGCGGGGGGTCGTCGAGATCGGAATAACTTTTTGAAGTTGGAGAAAAGACAAGGGCAAGGTCGATGAAGATCGCGGATGAGGACGCGGCAGGTGAGTGGATCTAGCGGCTAGTAGTCGTAGCAAGGGAGGTGGGGTGAAGACAAGGAAGGCAACTGTGAGGATGGGTCAGGGTTTTGTGAGGGGAAGAGAAGAATAAGATCATAAAGATGATGAACAATATGATTTTAATTTCGACTGATATTTTAGAGGGTTTTTGGTGAATTTTGAACAGTATTTTTTTAGATCCTCGAAAATAGATCTAACGATTTGAGATTTTGTGAAAAGATTCAGGAATTTAGCTCTGATACTAAAATGATGAAGTACGAAATAATTGAGATTCTCTCTCTAGGGTTCTCACCTTGGTACATAGCCTCTCAAAGCTTCAGCAAGTAAATTTTTATTTTCATTAATCACCACAAACTTCAACAATAGTCTTAACCTTATTTAAGCCTACATCAAGAGAAAGAATCCCACCACAGCCAATGTGAGACTAAACATAAGCAATTAACTAAATAAAAAACTAACTAAAATAAAAGCAACTAAAGATAACTAGTCCGATCTGACTCGAGCCCACACGCTCTAATTGAACCATAATGATAAAGTGCGGCGACGCCTCCTAGTGTAGACTCAAAATTTTGAAGCGATGTTTGCATCACTTGTGCAAAGGTTTAAGGGGATTAACACCCGAGTCTAGTCTAGCAATTAAAGTTCTTAACAACCAAAGACTCCAGATAGACTAGCACAACTCCCTTATATTTTAACATCAGCATGCATAACATCTAATTGTGTTCCCAAAGTCCGTTCCAGATGATTTTTTTTTTTTTTTGTGAGCAGCATGACTTCCATATGTCATATTGTCATATATTGAAAGGAATAAGGATGTTGAGTGATGGATCTTAGACAAGGAAAGTAATACCACGGCCCATGATCCAGACAAAAGAGATACTCTACAAAAAATAAAACCTGTAACATATGTTCATTCAATAGCCTTTTGGGCTAATGAATATTTTCAAATGGTCCTAAATTAACAGAACAGCTGAAGTTAAATGGTGTTGACTGTCAGCCACAGATGTATTTCTTGAATTCATGATATATTCTTTCAGATTAATACTTAAAAAAATTGTTTCACATTCTCATCATTCATTCTCTCTACTACGTGGAATGGATACCTCATTTTTCTCAACTCTATTCTCCTTTTAATCCCTTTGATTTCCTATCTAGTTTCAAGAATTTTCAGACTCTAATCTTATAGTGTAATCATAAACTTCGCCTCCTTGTTACATGAATTATCATTTCACTTAACTTAAAATTATGTAACTTGATCTGCGTCGAATTACAATGATTTTAAAAAAAATTATCATTCAATTTGAACATATTGTTTATCCACAAATCATCCTTAAAATCTGCAGCTGACCTAGTTTGTTAATTAGGGATTAATCATCCTGAATGGACTCAGCTAGCACACCTAGAAGTTAAAGAAGTAGCTACTTATTGGAAAGAAAGACATTGATTTGACTCACTTCACAGAATACAAAATGTCAAGTACACATCTTATATACAACAACGTTTTGATATGAATGTCAACTTCAATGGAAAACAAATTCTAGTCAATTTGGAGGCCCTCAGAATAACTGTGAGTTCTTGCTAAGGACTTTGTCACTAGATTGAAGTTTCAATTCCTTATAAGCTTTGGACTGATCAATAGTCAGTTCCGGTAGAACCAATCCTTGATGAAGTGTGGATATCGACTTGTTATGGAATATATAGGCAGGATCACTTCCACCATTTGGAATTTGCTATGAAAAAGATGCAGGGAGACTTGAAGCTGGTTAAGTGAAAGAGTATAATTTTAAATACTAGGTTGCGCACAAGCCTTGGTAGTTTGGCTGGAAATTGTCTGCCCCTGGCCCAAGTCTAGAATTCCCCGAGATAGAGAACTCAACAGTCCTTCCTGTATTAGGGCATTAGAACTGCCATTGTCATAGCCAGTGATATAGAATATAATCATCCCCAATAGTATCCCTAATGGTGTAGACCCAGAGAACATTAAGCACATGTACCCACTTTTTACCAATCCAAAACTAGCCTGCCATGATACAATCATTTCACTCAAAATCATTTCAACAAAGTAAACTTTAAAATCTCACATTTGCTCTCAGTTTAAATACTAGTATAAAGTTATCAGATATGCTCATATAAAACTATCGTTTGATAGCGTTCTAAAAGTTAAATGTATAGCTACACACTGACAAGAATTAGATTCCTATTGTGCGTCCTCTGGAGCGCATAACATAAGCTTATCGGACATGTTCATACAAAACTTCCATCACAAGTGACACTAAAAGTGAAGTGTTACGCAGGTAAACAAAAATAGAAACTGAGTATATAGTCCGTGTCCAACTTAAAACTTCATGTGGTCTGCATGCCTTTTTTCCAATGACTTACAACTACTAGACCAATGCCTTGAGCTGAGATGAAAAGTTTAACTACTAAGATCCAGTGTAGTATAAGGGGAAGAAAAAGCATACTTGTGTGACAAAGCGAGAGATAAAGTATCATTTGAATGGGATGATTTGTCTTGCATTAGGGCTTTCCTCCTGTTGAATAATGATGTATTTGTCAATTAACTAATACAAAAGTTTATTCAGGTCATACTATTTCAAAATTGCACCAAATAGAGACTGAGCAGTAACCATGTCAAACTAGAATAATCTACAAGCATCACAAAGTCTTGTTACACACAGAAACTACCGCAAATGCAGTCATCTGATTTCAACAGTACTGATTCCTATTAATAACAAAGCTCCAAGAAGACCACGCTAGCCTTACTCTCATGGTATCACTCGTAATGTACCCACATAAGACAACATGTAAAGAAATTTAAACAAATTAATGCAGAAAAATAATGTAAATTTGAACGAATAGTTCTTAATCAAATCCTGCTACTCTTAGACAATTGTCTCTCTTTTAGAAGAGCCATCCAATGATTAAAACTATAGAGCTTTCCCATCTCTTTTCAGAGCTAAGATGGACTATGATACGAACGTGTTATTTTGAAGAGCCATCACGTCTTGGCATTTTATCAAACATGTCGAGGGCATTGCAGATTCGAGTACCAACTCTCCAATTCTAACAAGCCAAACAAACTACAATGCAACAAAAAAAATAAGTAAACAAACACAATATTCTCCAAAAGATTCAAACTTTCCTGTGCTGCGGGAACAAAAAAAACACCAATTTAACAAAAACCATTGTCAATTTTACCTCAAAAAAAACTTAACGGGTTCGGATTCTGAGACCTTGAACTCGGCGTAGCTTTGATGCGATCTGAAGAGAAGGAGGCGGTCCAGTTTTATGATAGAGAGGCGGGGACTCTGCTCCCAGTCGAAGGTGAGAGAGGTGAAGAGACTTGAGAGAGGAGGCAGTCAATGGAGAGAATTGGTGAGGGTGGAAAAAATGGGGCCGAGCAGGCTCATACAGGCCGGGCTCGAGGCTTGATTTTCTTCGGCCCAATGATGACCCATTTACGTATCACCGGGCTGGGCTCGGCCTAATTCCCAGTCCTAATAAATGGATAAGGTTGGGCTTAGAGTCTTCGACTGCTATAGACACTGTCCATATTAACTTATTAAGGGGGAACCCAAAATTTTTCGCCAAATTATAATCTAATTTTGTATTACTACAAAAAGTATCGGTTGGAATGCTAAAAAAAAAATATCAGGCTGTTAAATAATTTTTATTTTTAATCAATAAATATAGTTTAAGAATTTAATATTTTTTTTGAATCTCAACAATTTCAATCTCGGTAGTTTTAAATTTTTTTGTGATATCTTTCTCATCTCTATCTAACAACGATCTCTCTCTATGTCTCCCCCAACAACATTATCTCTCCCCCTCTCTTTCTCATAGAAGTTTTTCATCTCGATCTAAATACACACATCTCTGTATTTTTCAATTTGAACTACTTACTTAGTAACTAATATGCAAGTTATTATATATAGAGAGAGAGATAAACTTAAAAAATCCAATTAAGATTATATACAAAATAAAAATAATAGAAGAATCTAAATTTATTCTCATACATAAAAAAGTCTTATTTTTAGAGAAAAACTCATAACTAAATGAAAAAAAATTAAGGTCGAACTTCTTGTCATTAATAAAACATTTTCTTTTTACTATGAACAACTCAAATTTTGTTTACAATGTGTAACACAAATACTTATATTAAAAAATAATTATTTGATAATGTTAATCAGTATAGGATAATTATATTTAACTATTAATTTTTTAATCTTATTTTAACGTGTATAACAAGTCTGAGGACACTGTTCAATGAAATAAAACACTCTTGGCTCAAGATGTGTGTCACTTCTATCTCTTGGTGATAGATATTCAAATAAAATACAATACTGATCTATTGCAATGTTCATACTGCGGCAAGACTTGGAACTGAGACCTTCAAATTAAAATTTTACCACCTAGTCAAAGTCTGAATAACAATTACCTATAAACTTTCATTCCATAACATGATAGTGTGGCAAGCACAATTTTCAGACTAAGGGTATGTTTGGTTGTCGTAATTGGCCGTAATTTATTAGTCGTAATTGGTAAAGTCTTTTACAGTTATAAATGAGTTACATGCATGTAAATTTTATGATGTTTGATTGATAATATAAAGTTATAAGTGGAAAAGTATATTGTTTTACGGTGTTTAGTTGTCGTAGGGCGTGTTTGTTTCGCCGCAAAACGCAAGTCGTAAAACTTCTTTTCCATTTTTCGTTGTTTGTTTCGCTGAAAAATAAGTTGCAAAATGCAACTCTTCTTTTCCCACTTACAGTTGCTACAGTTAAATTTGTGGACATGTAAATCTCACTTTTACACTCATATTTTTCCACTTGCAGTTGCTACAGTTAATTTTGTGGTCATGTAACTCTCACTTGTAGTACACTTACAGTTCAAAACAGTTACTTGATAATCAATATATAATTTAATATTATTAAATATTTAATATTTTATATAGTGTTTAATTTCTAATTTAATTATTTAATATTTTTAATCTTTAATTTTTATTGTTTTTAATATTGTTTTAATATTTAATATTTACTATTTTAATTTAATTTTTTATTTAATATTTTATTTAATACTTTATATTTTATTAATACTTATTCAATTTTTTATTATTTTATTTAGAGTTAATATTTTATTAATATAACAATATTATACTTTAATATAAAATTACTATATATTTAATTATTTATTTTTTAATATAAAAATTACTTTATTAATATCATAATATATTTTATTATTATATTAATATTTTATTATGCTAATATTGTAATAATAATTCAGTATAATAATACTATAATGATAATTTATTATTAAATTATAATATATTTTACTTTGTTAATTTTATATTTCTATAATATTACAACAATATTATAATAAAATTTATATTATAATAATTTTCAAGTATTTTTAATATTATAATATTATAAATATATTTTATTATTTTTGTAAGATTTTTTAAATTTATATTTTATTAGTATTCTTAAAATTTTATTAATGATTCTTTAGATTTTCTTAAAATTTTATATTATTTATTTAGTTAATATTTTAGTAATATTTTACTATTTATACTAATATTTTATTAATATTATTGTTATAAATAAAATATTAAGATTATTAATTTTTTATCTCAAATTTATTAATACAATTTAATTTGCAATAGTAGATTTAATTTAATAGTATTTATAATATTTAAATCACTGCTACAGTTAATTTTGTGGTCAACTTTGCCACTTACACTTTTACATTACCAACCAAACACCGTAAAACACAATACACTTTACCATTTACACTTTCACTTTATCAACCAAACACCGTAAAACGCAATATACTTTTCCATTTACACTTCACTTTATCAACCAAACACCGTAAAACACAATATATTTTCTCTACTACAGTTCATTTTTTCCATTCTCATTTTACGACTTGCGATGTTTTACAACGAAACAAACAAGCCCTTAGTTGTCGTAATGTGTACGTCGTAAGTGAAAAAGTTAACCACAAAATTAACTATTTGGTGATTTAAAAAGTTTTAATATTCTAAATAAATATTAAAAATGTTAAATATTAAAAAAATTAATATTAACATAAAAAAATAATACAAATTTACATGACGACAAAATTAACTGTAACTGAGCTGTAAGTGAGTGGCAATTGGGTTGTAAGTGAGCGATAATTGGGTTATGTAAATCTTTTACGAATTACGGTCCAAACAAACGCCGTAATTGTAATTGGATTGTAAGTCATTTACGAATTACGGACTTTTACGTGAAACAAACGGCCCCTAAGACCACACATGACCCCCAAATTTACCTGCTAATTTCCTTTTCAAAAGTGAATACAGGCCGGGCCGGGCCGGAGTTGACCAAATTAAAACGGACGTGCTTTTGAGTCAGTTCGAATCTGAACTAGACATGTATTGACCCGTTTAAATACTGCTCATTTTTATTTCAACCAGCCATTAACTATTATAAAAAAAAAGGTATGTAAATTTTACCATTATGTTAACATTTGTACCCTGCAAAAGCACATAAATAGAAGAAAGATATGTAAAACTTAGCGTCAAATCAGTTAACCAAGAAAATATGTACTTGCCAGACAACGGATTCATCAAGCAAAAAAATTCATCGAACCACAAAAAATATGCACTTAACCAAGAAAATATGCATTTGTTTATATACATCAATGACTACTTTTGTCAATGCAACAAATAATTATAGCTCCACCTACAAAAGAGTTCTTCAATTCACTTGATACATGTTTAATGCATAGTTATGACAGAATTCTACAGGTATGTTTTGTTGTGCCCTAAGAACTATTGATCACCAAATAAAAAAAATAAAATAAGCAAGCAAATACCTTGGCAACATCGAGGGGATTGACGACGATCGCTGAGATGATGGCGGCTCATGCTGCGGAGAGGGTGGACTCTCCAAGCCCCAATTCGGAATCCGACGATGGCGACAAAGAAGAAGATGGTGATGGTGACGTAGAGGAAGTCGTCATCGTCTTTTCGTGCTCTTGTTCAATTTGTGTGGGAGATGAGTAACAGAGAAAGAAGGAAATGAAATTAAAAGCGATATGTAGTTGTCAGATTTTGATCATCATCAAGATCATGACACATGTTTGGGCACTTGGAGGTTTCGCTTCTCTATTAGTGAGCTAAGCTCACATACAAACCTAACATGAGTTCAAGAAGAAAGTCTTGGGCACATGGACCCAAAGAGAAAGCCTTAAGTCTCACCCCGCGTCTATATATTATCTGATCAAACATCACTCATCCGGATCCATTACTCAATCAGGGTTGCGCGACTCTTGGGGACGCCAATAATCAATACAAGGACCATTTCCTATCAGTATGAGGACCTTTCCAGGAGCCACCCAAAGCCGCGACATAAAAACCCTCCGGAGCTTGCTACTCCTACGCTACTTACAATTGAAGAGCACGATCCCCGCGATTCACGGTTCCAGCTACGCTGCCAGATCATCCCCACGTTCTAAATATTATAACGCTCCTATATCAATGCAGGTTGTTTTAGATAGTGGCGGATATCTCTGCATGACGGTCCCAACAATCAAGCGGCGCGATCTGAGCGGTTATAAGGAGATCATAACGTGTGAATCATGCGGTTATGTAGATTAAAAATATCCACGCCCATGAAGATAGCTCAAGCGGGCATAAATATACCTCTTTCTCCATCAAGAAGGAGGTTGGCTTCTGATTATTACATCAAAACCTAGATATTGTAATCGCAACATCACACTACAGAATAATACTCTGATATTACAGTGAATTCTCTCCTCTCATGATTTTTCCCTTTCGAATTTTTTACGTAAATTCTTTATTGTTTGTGGTTACTTGCATCCGATCTAATCACCTATAATTCGTGGTGTGGAGAAGTTCTCCGAGAATTTTTCACCACATTTCGACGCTTTCATTGAGATCTCTTGAATCTATATTTAAGATCTCTTTTCCCATTCCCAAACTCTTCCTCAAAAAGCCTCGCTAAATAAAAATGGCTCCACCAAGGAAGGGCGCATCCCAGGCCGCCGCTACTTCAAAAGGCAAGTTGACGGCTACTAGAGGCACGGGGCCTACCAATGCTCATCCGCCCCATCTCGATATTCACATCAAAGACGTCAGAGAAGAGCACTCTTTCCCAACTACTACGCCGGAGATAGGGACCAACAGACACGAAACCTGACTCCCCGTCGAAGGTCAGCTCCTCTAAATGCTCGCCAGCCTCCAAAGACAAATGGACGAGCAACAAGGGGAAGTGGCTCGTGAACGCGATAAGGCTACTCTAGAGAGTGATGCGGCGGCCTGTGTCCAGAATCATCTCGTCGCTCAGATTGAGATCCTTTAAAAGTCGTAATCCACTAAAATCAAGGGGCAGACGAGACTCAGGCTCCCCCGTCACCACTTCTTACCACGAGAACCACCCAGACTGAGAGCAATCGAAGGGGCGCCAGATCTGACCTCTTGAGTGATGATGAGCATTCTGAGAATTCTGGCCCCAAAAAGGCTCTGAAGGTCCCTTGCATGGAGACATTGAGAAAATTGTTCAGAAGCGGATCGAGGAAGCAAGTTAATAACTCTGGAAGAGGTAGAGCCTTGAGGCTTGAGAACCTCTGACTCACCACTCTCGGAGGAAATCACCTCTTACTGCTTCACCAAAAAGTTCATAATGTCGAGCTTTGAATGCTACTCTTGAGCAACCGAACCCATCCAGCACCTCTGACAATATCAAGATAAGATGGCGGTCCACTCTCACGATGACCTCCTCTTGAGTCGCGTGTTCCCATCCAGTCTCAAAGGCACCATATACGACTGGTTTTACTCTCTCCTGAGACACTCACTCTGAAGTTTTAGAAGAGGTGAAGCAGGTCTTCTATCACCAATACGCTTACCGATGAGAGCTCAAGAAGAACAACGATCACCTTCTTACGATCAACATGAAGCTCGGAGAGTGCCTCAAGCATTACGTCAGTTATTCTCAAAGTCAAATGGCCTTAGTGTATAACTGCAATGATGACGTGACTGCCACCACATTTCGTCAGTGGGCTATAAATCTCCCACTCCTTCTATAAGCACTTGATGAAGCATGAAGTCACCAAGCTCCAATGGCGGCTCATGCAGTGGAGAGGGCATGCTCTCCAAGCCCTAATTCAGAATCATGGCGGCGAAGAAGAAGAAAGATGGTGATAATGATGAAGAGGAAGCTGTCGTTGCCTTTTTGTGCTCTGGTTCTAAATTTATGCGGGATATGAGTAACAGAATAGAAGGAAATGAAATTAAAAGGGAACACAAGGGATATAGGCAAAAATAAAGAAGAATTGAGTAGTTTGTGGAAGCAAGATTGGTTTTTTTTTTATTTTTCTTTTGTTTTTACCTTTTTAATTCTTGTTTTATAGAAGAGAGACAGTGGTGCTTGCAATGACACGAGGATGAGGGCTTCTTTGGCAAGGGTGTCGATGATGACATAGAGCGGTGATGACGAGAGAGAGTGGCGAGGACCTCGACAAGAGAGGCGAGGGCCTCGGCTGTTTTCATAATTCAAAGGGGAAAACTTTATAAGAAAATTACAAGCAACAAGAAAATTACAAGAGTCTTCTACTGAGATTTCTGAAAAAGTGTGATGGTGGAAGTCTGATCGACCACTTTGTTCCGTTGACGATGCGAGCGATTGAGTTTTTGGGTCTTCTACTTAGAAATTTCCCTCTCGCCTGGTTCCGGAAATCCTTCGAGAGAGGAAGATCTTAAAGGTATTAGCTGTAACACCTGACCCTTATTAATACGGTTTATAGTCGAACTAAAAATAATTATGAAAAATTAAAAATAATTAACTAATGTAACCACAAGATTAAAAATTTAATAATTTAAATTTGAGAAAATACGGAGAGGATATATATAATTGTATATGTACTCATGTACACACATATTTTACTAAGAAAATTGTATATAGTTACTTATAAGAGTTCTTATATGGATGCAAATTACATGATAAATGTAAATACCAGGCGTATTAAGTTCCATATGTTTATACGTGTATCATGATTTAGGAATACAAAAAATTATGTATTTCTATAACTAAAACAAATTAAAATGAAAAGAAATGGTGATGTGCTGGATGGAAGTGAAGAGGGGTGGAGATGAGGTGGGTGTTGGAAAGAGAGAGAATATTGTCAAGGAAGTCGACAAGGATCATCGAGAGATCGTCCACGAAGTCGTCGACGAAAGACGAAGGAAGCAGCAGCAGCAAAATAGGTTAACAGCAGAAGCAGCAGGAGATCGGTTGACCGGCCCGGTTGACCGCCCGCAGTAGCAGGAGATCGGTCGACCAGCTCGGTCGACCGACGTGCACAACGTGCACAAGGATGGAGCTCGGTCGACCGCTCGGTCGACCGACTGAAAGTATCCAACTCTCTGTTGGGCGCTCGGTCGACCGACCGGTCGACTGGTGGAAGGGGTCGGTCGACCGCCCGGTCGACCTACAAGCGGGTGCGGGCTGCGATTGCTGATTTAGAAACCTGTTTGTATAAATACGGGAATTCTAGGGTTTTGTTGAAGGGTTGGAAAACTGGAGCTCTCTTGAGATCAGAGTGCTACTAGTATTGTAATCGATCTTCCAAAGTAATATAATCTCTCTTTGATTGCCCCGGGGACGTAGGCATTGAGGCCGAATCTCGTTAAATCGTTGTTTGTGTGTGTTCTTTCTCTGGTATTTGATTTTGTGCTGTTTTGAAATTGTTCTTCGTGCTTGGGAGATTCAGGGATTCCTCTTTTGGTTGTTGTCGTTGGCACAACAAGTGGTATCAGAGCTTCTCAGGTTTCGCTTGAGATTTTTCTGGAGATTCGGAGGGCTTCGGGATCTGATTTGGTAGAGATCGTGTGTCGATCTCAGATCAGAGGTAATCGTGTTTATGGGATCGTGTGTCGATCTCAGAAGGACGCAAGGAGTGCTCAAGGAATCTTTGGTGGAGTAGATCCGGTGAGAAACTCAATCTAGGGTTTCAAGGGAAAGGTAAAAATCTAATTTTTATCGAAGTAGTGATCTATTTCCAGTTGGTTGTTTTTTCGCATAGATAGAGGATCAAGTAATCTAGATGGCAGAAGAAATTACTTCGGTTACGATCATGAATCCTCATCCAAGGATTGACGTGGTAAAGTTTAATGGCACGAATAATTTCGGGATGTGGAGATGTGAGGTTATGGATGCCTGAATGCATCGAACCTCGAGGATACTCTACTTCTGGAGAAGAAGAGAAGCACGACCACTGATGAAGAGTGGGCAAAGATGAACAGGTGAGCGTGTGGGTTGATTCGTTCATGTTTATCGCAAGACATAAAATATCTTGCACAACATGAGACGTCGGCAAAGCATCTGTGGGAAACCCTTGAGAAGAAATATTTGACAAAGAGTGTCGAGTCAAGATTGCAGTTTAAGAGTAAGCTGTACCGGTTTCAGATGAAGAAGGGGAGCACAGTGAATGAGCACATCAACCGATACACGAAGCTTCTTACAGATTTGGTGAACGTGGATGTCATGGTAGATGAGGAAGATAAGGCAATCATCTTCCTGAATTCACTCCCGGAGGAGGAATATGAGACATTCACTCTGACCTTTATCAATGGTAGGCAGACTCTGGACTACCATGAGGTGTTGTCTGCACTGACAAGTTATGAGACGAGGAGAAAGGAGAGACATCCTTCTCAATCAAGCTCATCGGCGGAGGCACTGGAAGTAAGAGGCAGGGGTTCATCAAGGAAGGGCAAGGAGGAAAGAGGAAGATCAAAGTCCAGGTCGGGCTATAGGGATCTGAGGAAGAACCAGTGTGCCTTCTGTGGAGAGATAGGACACTGAAAGGTGGACTGTCCGAAGTTCAAGGGGAAGAAGAAGGAGTCGAAGTCTGAAGCAAATCTTGCAAAGGTGATTAATACTCAGAGCAGTAATTCACAGGCAGGTGGATCAGATTCGGACTCATCGGGTTTCTCGTTTTCAGTCACTGCTCCCATCGTTGGTCACTCAGGGTAAAATGAGTGGATTTTGGATACAGGTACTACATACCATGCGTGCCCTAATCGGAACTGGTTTTCTAGCTTTGAGAAGCTGGAGGGGTGTTCGGTCATTATGGGCGACGATCACCCATGTATCATGGAGGGTGTAGGTACAATCCGAATCAGGATGTTTAATGGGATGGTAAGGGAGCTGAAGGGAGTGAGGTATGCACCTCAGTTGAAGAGAAATCTAATCTCCGTTGGAACTTTGGAAGTATCGGGCATGGTGATATCTGTTCGAGATGGCGATCTCAGGATGATCAAGGGCTCGATGGTGGTGATGAAGGGCGTCCGCCGAGACAATCTCTACTACTTGAAGGGTAGTACGATTACAGATCAGGTGGAGACTTCCAGTTCCTCAGATGATGGTTGCCCGGAGGTCTGGCAGGGAAAGGTCGGACAGGAAGAAGAAAAGTCTTTGCGAGCTCCGGCAAAGAAGGAATCGTTAGAAGGTGCTGGTACCTACAAGTTGGAAGGTGAACACAGCATTCTGGACAAGAAGAGGGTGAAATTCAGCACCAGTACTCACCGCAAAGAAGGACTTCTTGAGTGTGTTCACATGTGCATTTGGGGACCTGCTAAGACGGCATTGCTTGGAGGTCACAGGTACTTTGTCTCGTTTGTTGATAATGTATCTAGGCATTGTTGGATATATCCCATGAGACAAAGTAGTGAAGCCCTAGATATATTGGTGAAGTGGAGAGGAAGAATGGAGAGGCAGATTGGCAGGAAGATCAAGGAGCTAAAGATTGATAATGTTGGAAAGGACATGAACCAATTCCTACGATTTGGCCAGAACACCGGAATTGTTACCCACTTCACAACAGGTACAAATGGGTTGGCTAAAGATCTAGTCCGTTCCTTACTGGAGGAGGTTCGGAGGTTATTGACTAATGCAGGATTAGACAAGTCGTTTTAGGCTGAGGCGACAGAGCATGAACAGATCGACTGCGATAGGAGGTAAAGCTCCATTGAAAATTTGGTCTGGGGAAGCTACTCAAGATCATGGTTTGCT
The DNA here is from genome assembly GCA_038442645.1 of Agave tequilana. NCBI lineage: Eukaryota > Viridiplantae > Streptophyta > Magnoliopsida > Asparagales > Asparagaceae > Agave > Agave tequilana. The sequence goes on from JAVJIF010005996.1 coordinate 254,808, forward strand.
GCGAGAATTTGAAAGTCCGACCTACTTCAGTGCCAAGAATGGCAAAGTGAATCCGCGAGCAAAGAGGTTTGTGTTTTTGAGAGTCAAGAGGAACAGCTACAGGTTGTGGGACCCCGAAGACAGAAAGATCGTGATGAGGAGGCATGTCACATTTGGAGAGACTTCAGTGTTGAAGTCCACCGTTTCTCAGCAGGTGGAGAGGATGGAGACCAAGGAAAGATCGCTGCGGATGGAGGTTGATACTACTCCATCATCTCCGGTTGGTTCGGCATTAGAGGAGATTTCACCGGATGTGACACCGGGTGGAGATCATGAAGCCAAGATTGATGCTGAACAGGTTAAAGACATTGCTAAGGATGTCGAGATGTTTGCAGCTTTTGGAACCAAGGTGAAACCACGCTTGTGGGGAAGGAAGCATGAATCTCAAGCTTGTAATCGCAACAAGCTCAAGTTGAAGGTCGTTGTTCTTCATGATGGTCGTGAGGAGGTTCATATGACTCAGTCAGACAGGTTCACTGCTGTAGATACAGGTACAAGTGTTTGAGCTTGATGAAGCTCATTTTAATGAACTACGATTGGCTTGATCCTTTTCGGCAAAGGTACGTAGGCAGCTGTAAAGGCGCAGCCATTGTAATTTATGCAACTCTTATGAAACTATTTGGGTTCTCGAGAAGCTGTTATGGAGCTTCACGTAGAGGTGAAGTGTTGTGGCCAGTTGGATCTCATGTAGTGGTGAGGTGTTGTGATCTCGATGAACATGTTGATCTTCCGGTGAGAAGATGATGAGCTTGCATAAGGAGTGGTGTGCATCCAGTTAAAGTCGATGATGGTGTTTGGTGTACTCTACGCAGACTTGGTTGGACCGTCAGTGGAAGACAGGTAGACTAGATAGAGCTAGCAGTTGGAGAGTCAGTGTTGGCTCGTGAGGAAGTCTTCATGAGGTCGTGAAGTTGCGGAGTAGAAGCCATGGTGGTGATCGGCATATATGAAAGTTCTCCTAAGATAAAGTGTAGGAAAGACATGTGTGGTGCTTTCCGGTGGATAGCTGAGCTAAAGATTCCAAGCCGAGATCGTGTGTCGATTTCGCCGAGATCGTGTGTCGATTTCGTTCGGTACGCGCAAGCCGAGATTGTGTGTCGATTTCTCCGAGATCGTGTGTCGATTTCGCCAGGTGATAGACTGGGGTATGTTGGAGATCGGCTCAGATTTGAAAGAATCTTCACCGAGGTGGAGAATTATTAGAAAGAGAGAGGATATTGTCAAGGAAGTCGACAAGGATCGTCGAGGGATCGTCGACGAAGTCGTCGACGAAAGACGAAGGAAGCAGCAGCAGCAAAATAGGTTAACAGCAGAAGCAGCAGGAGATCGGTCGACTGGCCCGGTCGACCGCCCGCAGTAGCAGGAGATCGGTCGACCGGCCCGGTCGACCGACGTGCACAATGTGCACAAGGATGGAGCTCGGTCGACCGCCCGGTCGACCGACTGAAAGTACCCAACTCTCTGTTAGGCGCCCGGTCGACCGGTCGGTCGACCGGTGGAAGGGGTCGGTCGACCGCCCGATCGACCGACAAGCGGGTGCGGGCTGCGATTGCTGATTTTGAAACCTGTTTGTATAAATACTGGAATTCTAGGGTTTTGTTGAAGGGTTGGAAAACTGAAGCTCTCTTGAGATCAGAGGTGCTGCTAGTATTGTAATCGATCTTCCAAAGTAATATAATCTCTCTTTGATTGCCCCGGGGACGTAGGCATTGAGGCCGAACCTCGTTAGATAGTTGCTTGTGTGTGTTCTTTCTCTGGTATTTGATTTTGTGCTGTTTGGAATTGTTCTTCGTGCTTGGGAGATTCAGGGATTCCTCTTTGGTTGTTGTCGTTGGCACAACGGTGGGGGCACTTATGGATGCTTGGGAAATTAGGGTATTGAGGTGGCATGTCATGTGAATTTTAGGAAATGTATGAATAAAAGGAATTGTAAATAAAAACTCCCAATTACTTCTTCTTTTCCCCAAAAATGTATTAGCCCCTTCTCCTTTCTCTACTGAAATAGGTCACCCATCTCTCCCTCTCTCTTTGAATCAAGATCCAGGTGAACCCTCCCCCTTCTCCCTCGGTTTCCATTCTTTCTTTCTTTTCTCTTTCTCTCTCTCTCTCACACCCTCTCACTCTTTTTCTTTGTCTTTACTCCCCACCCGCACCAGCAGAGGCGGGCAGCAGGGTGGCGCATCGGGTCGGCCAGGGCGGCCAGGTGCGTAGCCTGCGCAGCCAGTCAAGGCTGGGAGAGGGGAGGGGTAGGTGGTGACGAGTGGGGTGCTTGGCGGCCGAAATTTGAGTTCCGTCGAGCGAGAGATCATCAACTCTAGGGCTAAACTCGAGCTAATTTTTAAGATGCAGATTATAATTGAAAGTAAATAATTGAATTTCTCCTGAATTAAAGATTGATTTAACATCAATTCTTGACCCTAGGCCTATTCATGAATAGAATTGCAATACGGGGGAGGACTCGGATGATATCACTCACCAGAGCACTCATCGGATACTTGGTGAGTAAACAATAACTAATTAGATCAAATTTACAAAATTGTTAATTATCAGATAAATAATTATTGGATGATTTGAAATGAATAAGCTCATTGATAAATTATATAGATAGAATTAAAAGGAAATCATATCGTTTAATTAGCATAGATTCCCTATAACATATAAGTTGGGGTTAGTCTTATGTTAGCATGTTTGAAACAATCAAATAATGATACCCTCACGAATATGCAAATTGAATTGATACTTGAGACATTGTTTAGATTTCAAGTAAAGAATCACAATAGTAAATTCTATGGAATACATGATTATATATGTGGATTAACCTTAATTCTATTTTATCTAGGCACATGACACGTGAGACATTGGACACAATATATTAAATCAGAAAGAAAGAAAAATATAAACACATTGTTTGAATTATGGATTATATTGATTCCTTGGTGCGGTATGATAATTTCTATATAAAGGAGATCATGTATACTATATTTGTATATACAAATTGATACGAGAAGTTGTTTGCTTGTTTTCATGAAATACTAAGACTAAATGCATGTATGCCTATTGCTTGTATGATATGTATTAAGTATGTTTTACAACGGAGGAAGGGGCCGGGCAGGAGCCGGTAGGAGGGGAAAGATGGTGGTGTATAATTTGTATAATATTTGTATACTATATTATAACGAAGGAAGGGGTCGGGCGGGAGCCAGTAGGAGGAGGAAGATGGTGGTATATAATTTGTATATTATGTGTATAATTTCATGTTATATTCCTATTATATTGTATCATACTCTGTGATAACTGTGTACTTGTGCTATTGTAGCTGGAATGTATATTGCCACTGTACTTTCGTACTCTGATTCTTGCATATACAGATGCTTAGCGTATATATGTGAGGGTATTTCCGTCCTGTATATACACGTCGCAGTAACGTCTTCGTACTCGCGAGATCGGAGTGTTACATTAGTGGTTTCTCAATCGGTTACGTTCATATTACCTCTGAACCAACATATAACCAAGTCTCATCTTCTAGTCTAGTAGGGACTACTTCTTTGCGGTTATGTCCAATTCGCCACCTCTGAACGGCAGGGCTCTGAGTCTGATGACTCCCTAATCAGTTATGTCCAGTCTAACACCTCTGAACCGACGGGTGCCTAGATTTCTCCCCTTTTATGGTACTCAAACTGTCATTTTCAGTTTATCACTTCTGAACAGACGAGTCCATAATTTTGTTCTCCTTTCTCTTGTCAGGGCCGGGAGTTCTTTCTGTCAAGTGAATACGACTATCTCTGAACAGCGAATTGCAAATCTGGTGTCGCTTAGTTGGTCATGTCCAAATTACCTCTGAACCAACGGGTGCCTAGATCCAATTCACCTTTGTAGTCCCCAGTGGGCTAGCTGCTAAGTTAATATGACTAGCTCTGGCAGCGGATTCAGAATTTAATGTATCTTAGTCTATCATATCCAATTTATCACCTCTAAATAGACGGGTCCCTAAAACAGGGCTCACCTTCATTTTGTCATCATTTTCAGCTCTTCACCTCTGAATGACAAAATCTTGAGCTTAATGGCTTCTTAATCAGTTATGTCCAGTCTATCACCTTTGAACTGACAGATAGTCAAATTTCACCTTTTCGTTTACTGTTATGTCCAGTTAATCACCTCTGAGCAGTAAACACTCCTCATTTGGTAATTTCTAATCAGTTGTGTCCAGTTCGTCTTCTCTGAACCGATAATTACCCAATTTCACTCTTTTTTGTCATTATGTCCAGTTTATCACCTCTGAATGACAAAATCTCATGTCTGACGATTCCTAATCAGTTATGTTTAAAATACCTCTGAACCGACGGATCTCCAGACTAAATCTTTTTGGAATTTAGTGATCATTACGAATTCCTAAATCTACTTCCTTTGAATCCCCCAATGGATTCTTGCATTTGGCTGACTTTATCATGTTCTTAACCTCTGTATAATTTCAATCCCATTTGTAATTTCTTCGAACTCAGCTTGGTGAATTTTCATCCTTTATAATTCTTTCACAAGAACTTGCATACTAAGTTTTCCTCTATAGGAGACTTATACTACCTATAAGTACTTGCACAAACAAACAAAGAGAAAGACATTAGAAAGAGCAAATAAGTCAAAAATAGAGATTTTATTGATTCAAAAAAGAAGATACATTGATGATACGTCAAGATTTTCTCTCATACAATTTAGTCTTTACTTCAAAAGTGGGTGACTCGTTGCTCTACATGCAGAACAGTAGATCTACTTTCACTCTTTAGAATGATGGTGTTTCTCGAAGTCGAAATGCAATGGATCATTCTTATTCCACCAGACCAACTGGATACGAAAGACCTCTCCGTCACAAGGCCGTAATTTTTTACTTAATCGGAGATTTTACTACCAGAAAGTCATCCAATATGCATGGGTTCTCCGTCGCTATCATCTCTTTGAAAAAGATTGGTAAAGGGAGGATCCGAGACCCTATTGGTGACACCCCTTTTCCCGTAACCTTCAAGTGTCCTGTGCGAAGACCCAGCGAAAGCGAAATATTGGTGGAAGCAATGACGCAGTTTTTCATGCACGTTGAGCACAAAAACACAAGTTTGCAACTGAGTGGGCCATTTTGGATAAGCAATTGTCGGCCAACGCCTGGAGTGTTAATTCTAAATACAAGATTGGGTCTTCTGAATATGATCCTGTCATCACCCCTAAAAATGGTTGTGGATGCTGCAAAATGTACGTTGGTCTCCTCCTGAAATTAGTACCGGTGCTCCAGCATGTTCTTCCTACTGATAAGTAAAGCCTGGATTTGAAGATGGAAATGCATACGCCCGTCCATTTTCGTTGCCAAGTCGAAGTAATTGATCAATAGATCGGGAGTATAATGCACTGCAAAACAAAGAAAAGTAAATGTGTTAGCATTTAGTAAAAAAAGGTGCTAAGTCATAACTTCGATCCCTGAGTGAAAATGATCGAGATTCAAGTTCGCTCCGCATGTAAGACTAACTTCACTTTGAGGTAAAGTTTCGCATTACACGGAGGCAAAATGCTAAAAAAGCCCCAAAATGCTAGCTTCACTTGGGAGTTTGAAAGGCACTTATGCCTTAAAAAGGCCAAGACATAACCTCGCCTATACGATAAGCCTAGCCTTGCCTTAAAAAGCCAAAGGCATAGCCTTGCCTTAAAAAGGCAACAACATAGCCTCGGCTCTATGGCAAGGCCAACCAGGTCTCAAAATGGCCAAGGCATACCCTTGCCTATACGGCAAGACTAGCCTCGCCTTAGAAAGGTCAAGGTATAGCCTCGCTTATACGGTAAGGCTAGCTTCTCCTGAGAGATGACCTCGCCTAATCAGGCAAGTCTTAGTTTCGCCAAGAAGCTTAAAAAGACTAAAATCTTTCTCCAAAAATTTGCCAAATGCGAGGATTAAGGGAATTCAATCACTGAAATGGCTGGTAAAGCTAAATTGAGGGAGATAAACTCTCTAAAATCATCAATTAATTGGTGAGGTCTATGAACAACCGAGACTCACCAGCTACAGGTCGGGTAATGACCAGAGTAAAGGTCTTCGTCACCTCAGGGGTCTCAACCTCCTTGCCTGGATGGCGTGAAGATGTCATGAATCTCGGTTTTGGAAAGATGAAGAGGGTGAAGGCTATGACATTTTCAAACTCAGAAAAGAGAAAAGAGATGCTCTATTTCAGCCTCGCTAAAAAAAGAGAAAGTAATTTCTCTAGAAAAAGGCTGCAAGAGTCCTATTTATAGGCCCCATGACCTAACCCAGCCACTGCCACTTCAGATTTTGAAGCGCAGGCGAGGCAAAAGCACTTGAGTGCTTAGCCACGAGAAAGGGAGTAATCTCTCTCGTAATACATGTGAGGCCGTTTAGCTTTGGAAAATAAAAGGGCATAATCTCTCTCATAACAAAGGCGAGGTCGTTCAGCATTGGAAAAGGGAATAATCCACCTCATAGTGAAGGCGAAGCTAAAGCACTCGAGTGCTTAGCCTCGAGAAAAAGTATCCTCTCTCACAGCGCATGAGAAGCTAGCGTTGAAATGGCGCTAACGAATCAACTTCGTTTTGAAAGCGAAGTTATCTAGAAGAGCTCGAAGGTGAGACTACCCCAGAGGCGAGCCTATCCCAGCCCGAAGGCGAGGCTACCCTAGAGGCGAGCATATTCAAGCCCAAAGGCAAGGCTACCCTAGAGGCGAGCCTAATCCAGCCCAAAAGTGATGCTATTTTCAAAGCAAGCCTATTTCATCCCGAAGGCGAGGCTATTCTAACCTAGAAGCAGGGCTAAAGTTCAACCCTGAAGGCGAAGCTGATTTCAACCATAAAGGCGAAGCTCAAATCCACATATCCGTGATCTTTTCTTCAATAATTTAAGCAGTTCAAAGTATTTTGAAATCTGCACCATCCCATTGCAGATTTACAAAAATTTTGAAGGGGGTTTTGTTGATACTCCAAAAAGATAAACTCCCATACAACTCTGCAACTGGTCTGAACAGTATCTGACTTATCAACATTTATAAAAGATAAGTCATAGACAAGCTGATGACCAGTTCTTCCCACCTCGAGGGACAAAGCAGAAAATTAAACCCTACTGATCCAGTGAAGTAGACACCATGTCAAGTACTACTTTTGAAGAGGTCTAAGCAGGTCTATGAGGCTAAGCCAGCTCAATACTTAACCTTTCATGAGCCCAAGGGACTAGCTTCTCATAAAGTTTTATAACCTCACCAAAAGGCTAAGTTTATAGCTTCGCATGAAGCTTTACAGTGGGCTAACTCCTAACCTCGCCTGAGGCTAATACAAGCTTCACCTGAAGTTTTTCTTGTGAGTTTCGCTTGAAGCACTTCATAGCTCTGCAAAGAGCTAACTTTAGCTTCGCCTAAAACTAACTACAGTTTCGCTTGAAACTAATTATAGCTTCGCCTAAAGCTTTCTTAGAGCTTCACCTGAGAAGCTGTACTGCCTCACGTGAAACTAATTCCAGCTTTGCTTGAAGCTTCCCACGCCCCTATAAGAGGGTTTGCCAGGTCAATGTTTGACCTAGTCTTTAGTGAGCTAACCCCACTACGTTAGTGGAGTTAATTCCACTTTAAGTGGGCGGTTACACCCACCCACTTCGCCCCATGTTAAGTGAGAAGGCCGAATCAAAAGGCCAGCTTTAGGTTCACGCAAGCCTGTCTAGCCTCGCATAAAGCTTGCACCTAGCTTCGCATGAGGCTTTATAGCCTCGCGTGAAGCTCAAATAGCTTCCGACGTGAGGCTAACTGACTGTTATCAGTCTTTGCTGAATTTTAGGGGCAGTTACACCCCTCAAAAGCCTATAAATAGCTCATTCTTGCGATGAGTTCAGGGCAAAGTTTTTGGCTGATTAGGCTGGTTGGCTGACAAGTTGAAGATAAAGGAGTAGAAGTCAAAAGAGAGAAAAAAACTACTCTTCTCACTTTCAAGAATTTCAGAGAGTTACTTCTCTAAATTCAGGGTGCTAATACCCTAAGATCTTCCTCTCTCAAGAAATCACTGGAATCAGACGAGAAGGAATTCCTTAAGACTCAATCGATCACATCGTCAAGGAACAAAATGGTCGGGCGCTGATCAGTCTTCCACCGGTACACTTTCTCAAAAATCTCAGAAGAGATACTTATAAATTTTCTTTTAATTACTTGTAATTTTCTCTTCACAATTTTGTAAGTTTTCCCTTTGTTGAATTTTCAATGGAAAACACTTACATTTTTATGAACGTTGTTGATAAGTAGAATATGTTAGCTCAGCTTGTAGCAAAGGGTAACAGCCCGCATAAAACTCTATAACAATTCCAGAAATTGAAACACTTGCTTTTAAGGGAGAATATGCCCCAATTCAAGCAGCAAATTGAAAGATATTAGGTGTAATCAAATGTATAGAAAGCCAGAAAAGTGACCTTTACAACCTTTATGCTTCAAGAGAAGGCGGAACATTGGTGGGAGGCAGTTTAAAAAAAAAAGCAAAGCATTCAAAGGAGGAAATCACTTGGGACATTTTCATTAAAAAGTTCATTGAGAAGTATATCCCGAGAGTAATAAGAGATAAACTTGCATTAGAATTTTAGAAACTAAAACAAGGATTAATGATAGTGAATCAATATTATGTTAAATTTAGCCAATTATCGAGGTATGCTTAAAATTTAGTGGCTGAGGAGGAAGAAACAAACAAGAGATCTGTGAGGGGTTTTGAGGCCAGATATTAGGAGCAAACTGGTTCCATTCCAACTGCAAGTTTATAGTCAGGCCACAGAGAAAGCATTGAAAGTATTGTGAGACATGCAAGAAAGTCAGGATGTTGTTAGGGAGCTACCTCCTAAGTGTCCCCGATATCATGATATACCAAGATTTGGAGCATCAACCTTCACACTCGGCGGAAGTACAGGATCTTCAGCAACATCGGCCTTAAGAAATATTATAGGCTCAGGGCCCAGAGGAGGAGGGTTTCCCCAAGGACCACCACATGTATCATTTCCAGATTCCAACTTGATAGAAAGTATTTGGTGTCCATAGTGTAGTCACAATCATACTGGTAGTTATACTTTAAGCAAACAATGTTACACCTGTGGAAAATTAGGTCATTTGAGAAAGGATTACCCAACTTTGACTGGATACCCATGTGTTAATAAAGGGGCAGGAAAACATACACCAGGCATTGCTTCATCAGGAGGATCATCAAGTGTTTCCGACGACCACTTAACACATTCGACTGGCAATTACACAGTCTTCAGTACAGCAACCCAGAGCCCAAGGAAGGATGAACGCTTTAACTCAACAAGAGGCTCGATCATCTAATGCATGGTGGAAGGTACAATTTGTTACCAGGATATATTGCTTGAGTGTTATTTGACCCCGGTGCTACATGTTTTTTATTTCTTCTGCATTTACATCAAAAATGACCAAAGAATCTGAATTTATGAAATTTCAACTAGTAGTTGTTGGCCCAGAGGCCTTCCACTCTAGTTTTGATGATGACTAACTCATGTAGTTATAGTTTACTAATAATCTTGCGGTGTTTAGTTTCAGATACTTAATCAAGATATTAGTAGGTGATTAGTTTCAACAAAGGTATTTTGAAGCTGTCACACGGTGATTCAAGAGCGCGAGCATCAAAGTTCATATCTAGCACTCGTTGGAGTCAAGCTCGGTGGCTCACGTTTGGATCGAGTCGACTTGGAGACGGAGCTCTACAAGAAGATTCGGTACAGTGTTTAGTTTATATTTTAGATCCATTGTTAAATACTAGATAGTGTGATATGCTCAAGTTCACAACATATCTCGAGCTGTGTGAAGGCAGGGACGTAGAGCTGTGTGCTCGAACCTCGAAACATATCTCGGTGTTTGCGTTTGATCCATTGACTCTAACTCTCTCTCTTTTATATTGTGCCTTGCATCATTTTATATTGCTCATTCATATATTATATGCTTGGCTTGTTTGTGTGTGCCTCACTTGTGTTTAACCACGAGAGCTTCATATAGCACCTCAACTCTTATTCATAGGAATCAAGAGGAGTTAGTCCAGAGCCCTTCACCGGGAATTCGGCTACACTCGTTGGTTACACGAAGTGTGTTGCAATAAAGTTTTTAATTTTCGCATTTTGTTCATTAGATTAGTCGTACACCTATTCACCCCCCTCTAGGTGTACTTTCAATTGGTATCAGAGCCTACGCTCCTGATATTTGGTTTAACCACCTAGGAGTGTGATCTTGGTTAGCTAATCTATCATTTGCATTTGCACACTTATATTGTTTACACACACTCATAGATTGCTTGTCACCTCCCATGTTTGATGTCTCCAACATTGACATGTGAAAATTTAGGATGTCCATGTACTTAAAAACCCTAAGCTTGCATGTTTTCCTTGCCGCTATCAAGAAATCCTATCTTGGTAATAGCAAGCATATAAAGGCCAATGCATAAGCCCTTGAGGCACTTAGAAGCACGCTTAACAAAGAATATTTGTGCTTAGTTTCTAACTGTGATTCCGCCTTTGCAGTGTGGAACACGTTGACCTCCTCCAAGGTTCAATTGCCAATCCAAACGGAGGATGAATCTAGTGGAGAATCCGAGCAACAATGCTACATGGTCCAAGGGAATGACTCCCTTGAGGTATACTCGGAAACTCAATTAGATAGTGATAATGCTAGTTCTTCATGTAATGAATATGTTGATCCAAATGCTTTAAATGAAGAACTATCAATTGTGTGTGAAAAATTGCTAGAAAAATATAATCTTTTGAAAAAGAAGAGTTTTGAACTTAACAAAGAAAATAAGGATTTGTGTTCAAGACTTGATTTGGTTTTACAAGAGAAGGAAGAGATTTCAAGTGAACGTGACTCACTTAAATCTAAACTAGACCTTACCCTAAAGGAAAATGAGATTTTGAAAAATAAAATGATTGTAATGAAGTTTTGAAGGAAAATAAAGTTATATATTCAAAACTTGATTTTGTTTTAAAAGAAAATGATTCTTTAAAAAACAAAATTGATTTGATTTCAAAAGATATAGAAGTTTGCCTAAAGGAAAATAAAAATTTGAAAATTGATATTGATTCTCATGTTTGCCATGCTAGTGTAACTTCACCATCTAGCTCACCTATTGCATGCACCTCTTCTTCCTTAATTGAAAATTATATATCTATGCTTAAGAAGAGTGTTGATTGTTTGGGCTCCACTTTGAGCCATTGTGCCATGAACCACACACGTTTGGAATCTTTATTTCGAAAGAAACAAGTTCCTTCCATGCATGCACACAAATCACGGCATACACATGCACCTCACGTACACACTCATAACACGATGTATGCTCATGTGTACACTTGTACACATTGTGGACGTAAGGGCCACCTTGCTAAGTTTTGTTATGATCGTATACATGATTCAAATTTAGCAACTAAATTGTTTGGGTTAGGAAAGGAGCTAACCCCCATGGACCCAAAAGAGTATGGGTACCAAAGACCACCCCTATTGTATTTGATGTAGGTGTGGGCTCTCGCATGACGTGAGAGTAATGGTGCCTTGAGGTGGATGCGTTCCGAGCTTAAAGAGAACTATTTGGATGCATCACTTTCAAGGGGAGTTTGGTGGGAGGACCACCTTGTTTTGGAGACATAGAGAGTTGCCCTCTCGGTTTTGGTAACAATTTCTTACTCCTCATTTAGTGTTTACATGCTTTTCATATCATTGATTTTAGCATGTTCTTGATATTTCATGATTAGTATGTTATATGCTATGATGTTTAGATTAGTGATATACATGATTAGTTATTTGAGACACCCATGTTTAATATGGATTTATATCTTTGTGTTCTCACATTTGTTTTAACTAATGTGTATGTCCTAGATCTAATGCATGTGTATCTACATATTGATCATATTAGTTTTTAAGTAAACATTTGCACTTCATGTTTTGTTTTGATTTCTAAGCTTCATGCTTTGATTACATATTTAAATGTTAGTTTTCATTAAAACTTAGGTATATACTTATACAACTAGTGAGCCACAAATAGATCATTACATGTTTATGCTTGAAAGCTCATTTGTACTCATTAGATGTATTAGTATAGCCTAGTTTTGATGATTCATGCATTTGACTTGTATTCCCATTTTGTACATGTTTTTTTCATGTTTACATGTTTAGCTTCATGTATATGTCTATTTTGTCTAAACTATTAGTTATATATACATCCTTAAGCCACTTGCCTTCATGCGTATACTTTTGTGGACTCGTTATATTTGGATATGTATGTATACTTTAGTTTGTACATGACATACATATACCTTGAAGAATTCTAGTTTTGAAGACTTTCATGTTTTAAGGAATTTCCATTTTGAGCTCGATTGCCTAGTTTCATGATAATGTGTTTCACATAAATCTTATACACTCACTTTATTTGTTTTCTCATGATTTTGTTTTCATGAGTATAATTTGTGCTATATAGATTTTGAGTGTTTGATGATCATGTGATTTACATGTTTTTCATGGAATATATTTTTGTTTTATTCCTTACTTGAAGGATTTCGTACTAGTTTATAAATTTTTCTTATAACTAGTTCGTATTCTTTATTTTGGAAGAGTTTTCAATTATGCTAAACTATTTTCAAACCTATTTTTGAAAACTCCTTCCATTGAAGGGCGGTTGGTTGGGCGACCATGCCTTGTATGCTTCTTATTGAAAATCCTTTAAACATGTGCATGAAATGGGTGATAAGTATTATGAGTTATACACTCGATCTTATTATGTTTTTAATTGGTATCATTGGATCTTTTCAATTGGTATCACTATTGATATTCTTTTTGTATACTCATATATGTTTTTATATATGTATGCTTCAATTTCAAATAGTATCAATTTCGATTGGTATTTAATTTTTCATACATATATATGCTTTATTTATGCTTATTATATCTCTATATCTTTGAGCACAAATTTTAGTTATGCTAAGCTTGATTTCTTTAATGACTATTACATTTCAATTGATTATGTTTCAATTGGTAGCTTATACAAGCTTATGCATCATTTTATTTGGTATTTCATAAAGGGGGAGAAAATTCATATTTCACCTTTCAATTGGTTGTTACTCTACTCCCACACTTTATGTTAAAAAAAAAGGATATTGATTATTTTTGGTATCATATGCTTTTAATGAAAAATTACTTTCAATTGGTACTAATCTTTACAACTGGTATCAAGATTACCTATAAGTTTACTTACAATTGGTATGTCTTATTTATTGATATCATGATGCACTCAATTGATATATTTTTTTTCTTTTCAATTGGTATCATAATGTTTTGTTTTGATTTCACCCCTTATTGATATTCTTTTTGTTTAAGACAAAAAGAGGGAGAATATTATTTTCTTTGACCCCTTTGTTGATGATTGACAAAAAGGGGAGAGAAGTATTTGAGGTTATAATATGCATGTTTAAAGTATTTGAGTTTAATATGCATGTTTATTGTTTCTCAAAAATTGTTTCATATTGATATTTTTTATTGTTGGCATCAAAAAGCCTTTTATTGATTATCTTCCAATTGGTATCAAGAATTTTATTGATTGATTTTTTTTTTAATATTTTGATTGGTATCAAGAGCTTTCATGTTGCTTAAGTTTTCACATTGAAATTTTTATTGATATCAAGAGCAACTATTTAAAGAATATGTTTATTTTAAAAGGAAAAGGAATTTATTTTAAAAGTTTAGTATCAAGAGCATGTTTATTTCATGTTTGGTATCATGAGCATGTTCATTTCATTATTTTATGCATGTTAATGCATATTCATGTTTAGTATTCATTACATATATTTATTGTTTGTTGCTCTGTGAGTTAAGGGGGAGCTTCCTTGAAGCTTAACTTTAATCCATGCATATATAACTCCATGAGTTTTGTCATCATCAAAAGGGGAGATTGTTGGCCCAGAGGCCTTCCACTCTAGTTTTGATGACGACTAACTCATGTAGTTATAGTTTACTAATAATCTTGTGGTGTTTAGTTTTAGATACTTAATCAAGATATTAGTAGGTGATTAGCTCCAACAAAGGTGTTTTGGAGCTGTCACATGGTGATTCAAGAGCCCGAGCGTTAAAGTTCATATCTAGCACTCGTTGGAGTCAAGCTCGGTGGATCACGTTTGGATCGAGTCGACTTGGAGACGAAGCTCTACAAGAAGACTTCGGTACAATGTTTAGTTTATGTTTTAGATCCATTGTTAAAGACTAGATAGTGTGATATGCTCAAGTTCACAACACACACACACACACACACACACACACACTTGTTTCTAGTTTCATGTTTATTGGTTTTCGGTTTAACCGATCTTGGTTTTCATGAATAGATAGAATCAACAAGTTTACATGGTTTAATGTATATTAGATTTGTTCTATATACATCTATACTTCAACTATTTAAACAAACTTAGTTTGATAGTCTATTTCATGAGTTTGGAGTTTTGATATTTTTAACAAAACTTATTTTTGGACTTTAAGTCAAAAACATTGATATATATATATATATATATATATATATATATATATATATCTTTCATGTATATTGGATTTATATCCATATGCAACATGCTTCAAGTTGTTTCAATATCATGTTTTTATATTTGGATGAGTTTTGGACAAAACGATTTTCCATTTCAAAAATTCAAGTTTTGGAAAATACGGGTTTTGGTTTTCGACAAATTTTCATTACACAAAAAGAGTTCAAAATGTTTGTAACTTGATTTGATTTGTACTCAAACAAGTTTGTATTTCAACTATAATACAAGAACTTATTTTTGTGGATTTTTAGAGATTTTATGGGATTTATTTGATAATTAAAAACCCAAGTTTCAATCCCTAAAACAGCCCTGCCAGGCTCTGGCGGTCGTACGGGCCGGTTGACCGGACCCAGAGTCGACCGATCGGATCGGTCGACCGACGTGCACAAGAATGTGCACGCTGACCAGCCACTTGGGCCGATCGACCGAGTGGTCGACCGACTGCAAGTGCTCCACTCTCGGGTGGGGGCGGTCGACCGTAAGGCTTGGCACGGTCGACCGAGCGATCAACCAGCCAGAGAGCAATTGCTCTCTGGATTGGCACGGTCGACCGGTGGTCGACCGACAGGCTCAACAGTCAATTTTTTGACCGTTGGCCGGTCGACCGGCCGGTCGACCGGAAGGCCATTCTGGGCCTAGTCAGCTGCCAACGGCTAGTTTTTTATGGGGCTTATTTATACCCCATTTGAGAGAGATTTCTCCACCAGTTTTTAGAGAGAAAAATTCCTGATCTTCTTAAGTGTTTTAACACTTGTTTTTCAAAAGAGTTTTGTGTTTTTAAAAGATCAATCTTCATTTGTTTTAAAAGTGTTTTTAATTCAAAGAAAATAGTCTTTTGGGAATTGGTTTTTGGTCTAAAAATTCTATATCTATTTGGTTTTTTTCCCAAGTGATTTTCTTTGATCAAAACACTTTGTTTTCCACACTTGAGCCATATCATTCTATCCTATCTATAGGATCTTTATTTTGTGGGAAAATTAGTTTGTGGTTGTGGAAACTACCAAGTTGTAAACCCTCCTACTTTGTGTTATCCCTCTTGTGTAGAGGTTGATTTGTGGAGTGGTGGCTTTGTGCCCTATCCCTCTAGTGAGAGGTTGATTGTGTTTGTATTGGCTTTGTGCCTATCCCTAATTTGTGAGGTTGATATTGGTGGCTTTGTGCCTAGCCTCTGTGAGAGGTTGTATTTGGTTGAGAGAGGAGTTGTGTACTCCCAGTTGTATTGCCTCAAATCCTCAGTGGAGGTTCCTTGTGTGGGAGTCCTGTGTGGACAAGTTAGTGGAAATCCTTTTGTGTGAAGGCGGGGACGTAGAGCTGTGTGCTCGAACCTCGAAACATATCTCGGTGTTTGCGTTTGATCCATTGACTCTAACTCTCTCTCTCTTTTATATTGTGCCTTGCATCATTTCATATTGCTCATTCATATATTATATGCTTGGATTGTTTGTGTGTGTCTCACTTGTATTTAACCACGAGAGCTTCATATAGCACCTCAACTCTTATTCAGAGGAATCAAGAGGAGTTAGTCCAGAGCCCTTCACCGGGAATTCGGCTACACTCGTTGGTTACACGAAGTGTGTTGCAATAAAGTTTTTAATTTTCGCATTTTGTTCATTAGATTAGCCGTACACCTATTCACCCCCCTCTAGGTGTACTTTTAGTAGTGTCAACTCCTGTTGGTGTTGATTACTAATACATACTATAGAGGATGTGAAGTTATAAAAAAGTGAAGACAACTGCACATCTGGTAAAACTATAAGACATGAAATATGATCTCATTTTGGAGATGCATTGGTTGTCAACTTATCATGCACATGTAAACTGTCATCAAAAGAGGAGAACTTTTAAGTTGGAGGGAACAACAAAATTTATTTTTCGAAGGGATAAAGGATAAACTGCATATACCATAAATTTTAGCTATAAAAGCTGACAAGTTATTAAAACATGGATATCAGGATACCTAGTAGAGATAAGAAAGATGATAAGGCAAAAATTGAAAATATAGCAGTTGTAAGAGAATATCCTGATGTGTTCCTAGAAAATCTAGCAGGCTTACCCCCAGATAGGAAAGTAGAATTCTCTATTGATCTATTACCTAGGACAAGTCCTTTATCAAAGGCTACTTATAAAATGGCACTGGCAAAGATGAAAAAATTAAAGTATCAGCTACAATAGTTATTAAATCTGGAACCGTTACATTAGCACCCTGAAAGAAAATTGAAGTTCTTTAAGAAAGCTCAAAAGTTTAGAGAGTAATCTCTTGTGAAATTTTCAGCCCAGCTAGACTCAGTCCAAAAGATCAGCCCCAAATTCACTTTCAGCCCCTCCTTGCAATGGGCTATTTATAGGCTTTATGCGGTATAACTGCTCCCCCAAAAATCAGCACACTGATCCAGTGTAGCTTCACACCTGAAGCTAAAATAGCTTCGCTGCGAAGCTAAGCATACCTTCTGCGAAGCTAGAGCATGCTAGCGAAGCTTAATCAACTAGCTGGTTTAGGGGTGTTACACCAATCCCTTGATTTTCTCTAACTAATTGAGAGATTTCCTTTCTCTTCTCCAACTAATTAAGGAGTGAAAAAATCACTACAATTAACTGCCCAAAAAGTGATATCAATCACATTAATCTCGCGCTGAGATTTAAACGGTCAAAAATGACTAAAAGAGCCCACAACGGAGCTAAGTTTCAAGCAAAGTTAGAAAATAAGTTCTCAGCGGAGCTACAAAAGAGCTTCATGCGAAGCTGGAAGATGAGCTCACAGCGGAGCTATTCAGAGCTTACAGCGAAGCTAAAAGATAGCTCTTAACAGAGCTAAAAAAGCTTCAGGTGAAGTTAGGAAATAAGCCCACATCGGAGCTGCACCTAGCTTGCTGCGAAGGTAGAACTGAGCTTGCAGCGAAGATAGGTGTTAGCCTCTTAGGCTTTCTTCAGAAAGCAGGGCTTGGTTCACTGTCTGCTTCATTGGATCAATGGAGTCTAAGTTACTGATTTGTCCATCAGGGATATGCATGTCTTCAGCCTGTCTGCGACTCGTCTTTTAAAAGTGTCGACAAGTTAGACATCATTCGTATCGGTTGCAAAGCTGCCTTGGAGTTTGTCTTTTCGGAATGTCAACATCGGCGAGTCACTGGCTCGCTGCGATTTGGGGGAAGGAGAGAGATAGAGAGAGCGAGAGCGAGAGAGATTTTGGTCAAGAGAAAGAGTTTCGGTCTATCAATTGGATGGGATTCGGGCTGATTGGGCGGGGTTGTCGGTAGCACCTATATTTGACTCAAAATTATTTCAGATCAAATGGGCATGCCCAATTGGGCATTTGGGTTAATTTGAGCGGAGCTCCAACCTAAATATTTTGGACTAGCTTGATTGGGCCGTGGGCTGGCTCTGTCCACCCGGGTGTCAAATAGGCCCGTGTCGCGCCCGCCAGCGTGCCAAGCATTGCCCAGCCTGGGCCGGGCCTGGGTCCCCTTTGTGGGACTCGAGTCTGACCCGTGACCCGGACGGGCTGGACCCGCGTCGGACCGACCCAGATATTTTTGAAAAAAATAAAAAATATTATTACACACACTTAATATCTTTATCTCTCTATTATTTTCACAAGTGTTGGGTGGTGTAGTTGTTCATCAGACCTGTCTCACTCACACACTTGACGTCCTCGATTTGAAACCCGAGTCTGACCCATGAGAGTGCCAAACTTGTGCTGTGTTGTGCCCGTGCGGGTTGACGGCCCGTGCCGGCCCCGTTGACATCCTGGCACCTACCTAACCGAAAAGTGACAAGGTGAGCCCAAAGACCAAACGAGACCCCATTGCGTGATCATGTTGTTAACCTCTAGATATTTTCCCCAAAAATTTAGAGCGGCGTAGTATAGGCGACTCTACATACCGTTTATTACCGGCCCAGGACATAACCGACACGTGTCCAGCTCCCCCTCTGGATCCCCTAATCTCCGCCTTTAAAAATAGCCCAAAGTCGTTTTTTTTCCTTCTCTCTCACGCCCTTGTTTCTTCGGGGTGCCCCTCTGCGCGCCTGTCACTCTCAAAAAACGAGCAGCGAGAACGAGGGAAAAAAAAGGGTAACAAAAGCGGAAATAGGCAAACCCCAATCAAGAACCCTAGCTCCAGCTCCCTCGACCCATCGCCGATCCGATCGTCTCTCAGCGTTTTTTGATTTCTGTGAGTTGCCTTTTTCTGTTCGATTTTTTTTTTTTTTTGGAATCTAGGGTTTGTTTTTGTGTTTGTTGAAAAGTTTCGGTTGTTGATCAGGAGAATGGTTTCGGACGCAAGCAAGAAGAAGGCGGCGCAGAAGAAGGCCGCGGCGGCGGCGAAGAGGGGAGGGAAGTCGGTTGCGGCGGCGACAACGTCGAAGGCGGCGGCGGCGAGTAATGGAGTGGAGAAGGTGAGCGATGGGATCGGATCTCTTCAGATTTCGGATCGGACGTGTACTGGTGTTCTCTGCTCGCATCCTCTCTCCAGAGATATCCATGTAAGCTTTATTTTTAATTTTTTTATGTAAATTTATGGAAACATAATTTTATAGCTGATTCTGTTGAACCTAATTGGTAGTGCTGATGTAGGGGATTCGGTTGCCATGGGGTTAGCTTGTTAGATTTGGACTTGAACACAGGATTGGATCCCTTAAAAATAATAAAAAATGGTGAATTTTTTAATATATAGTGACTGTTGTTATGACCAGTTTGATATGGATTTTGGATCGTTTTAGATGCCTGCTCATAATGGGTAATTTGGCTTGCTTACTGTATGAACCTATTGGCATTTATATTTGTCTGTAGAATCAATATTTTACTACTAGATTACTGCGGAGCGGTGAAGCCGAGCGGTGGAGAGGGGAGAGAGGGGGAAGAGGGGGAGGAAGAAGAACGAGGGGGAAGATGGGAGAGGGGAAGGAAAGAGAGGAAAGAGGAGGAAGGGGAAGAGGGGAGGGCTGCTGGAAGAGGAGAGGGCGGCTCTCTCTCTTTGGGGGATAGATGGACGGACAAAGTTGAAGAAAGAGTCACGGGAGAAACCTCGCTTCGCTCGGTTTGATGAACTAGTTGACATCATTGTGGATCATAGACCTCTTTTCTTTTCATTTGATTCATTTTATTGTTTCTTTTATGATAAGAATTAGCAACAAAATGGAGAAAAAATGACATTAGAAAAAGTTCTGTTCTTTAAATGTTTTTCTTTGCAGTTTTTCCTTTGATATTCGCTACATGAGAAAAGAAACCTAAATGTTACGATTCTAGCCTTTCCTTTCTGCAAACATTTACTTTATCGTGTATCAAATGAGGATACCTATTTTGATTTTTTATATTAATTTAGGAAGTTTCTTGGAGGACCGGAGTTTCCGACGCTCATGTTTATGAGCAGAAATGATCATTATATTAATATATCTGCTCATGGTTGTCTAGTTTTTGTTTCCTTTTCTCACATGTATTAGCAGTTTAGCACATAAAAGCATCCTTTTATCTTCAATTAAAACTTCTGATCCTCTTATTTTCTATTTATTTTCCTACATGAAATTTGTTAACTGATGTTGCTTATCCTGATAAAAAGATATTAGAAGGGTCGTGTTTTATTTGGGTAGGAATGAAGCTTCTTAGCTTCTTGTCATTTGTAATATATTCCTGCAACTTGTTAGTTCCACACCTTGTTCGTAGACTTTCGTTTGTTGATATTGTCTAATTTTCTGCATTGAGAAATTTATGGACTTAAGGAGCAAGGTTAGCAAATTATATTTTAATAGCGACAGGCAGTAATTCTCTCTTCTTTAACCTCACTAAATATCCTCTTTAAAGAGGAACACTGTTCAAAAAGCTAAGCGGTTTTTCGCGCCACTCCCACTTTTGCCATAATATGTACTTGATATATATGGAATTAATGTTTCCTGCTAATATAGTTTTGTCTCATGATATTGATGGTTATACTAACTGGAGCTAATAGTACCTCCTTAAGAAACAGATTATTGGAGTGGTGTGGATTTTCCTATGCGGCTGAGCTCACATTTAACTATTTTGACTTGATTTGTATATTGAATATTGATTTACTGGGAGGAGGGAAGGACTCTAGGCCTCTAAAGACCTAAGTTTTTGTGGATTACTGTACCTTTTTCTTGTCTTATCTTTTAAACTGTATTGCCATTAAGACGTATTTATTGAATATGATGCTTTCCGTAAACTCAAGAAGGTGGTCATGCAAACGACCTTTCTTGGGGTCCGTTCTGTAAGTTATAAGGAGATGGAGGAGCAATTATGTCTCACTAGAACACGTCATTGATGTTGACTTTGTTATTTTTCCATTGCCGTCTCTTGTATTTTTTTCAGCTCAGTGAACTTCTTTAACACACTATCATTTGTAAGAAGACAAACAAAATTTATCTCCAAATATTTGAGCTGTAATGTCAAATTCTTCTCCTGGTATTTGTATCTCAGGGATTTTAAGGCCCCTATCAAAAACTATTGAGTTTTGAAATTGGTGAAACAATTATCTAGAATAGTTAGATATTGGGAGGTTCTGATGACACATCATATCTTCCTGCGACGCATACTGCCAAACATCCTATTCAAGTTTCTTATTATATTTGGATAACATTGGTCATGGGCTTGGTAGTCTTGTGCACTTTCTGTGTCTTCTGATCTATCATTCTAAATCCTATTATGATGCTATCTGTTGAGGTTCCAGTATATGTGTGGCTGGTGCATAGGAGGGGTGTGCGCGCTACGTAGTTAGGGGGTGGATGGTAGATACCATGGTGGGTACCTTGAACAAAAGCCAACTCGATTTTGGTTGGTCATGTACAAACAAATGTTGTAGGATACTTAACCATAATTCTTAAAAGTTCAAAATAAGGTAATGTAATAGCTATAAGACAAATTCTCATCACGAAATAATTACATATGTTCTACTGTGCAGTTAAGTTGTGCGTCAGAAATATAAATTTTATTGTTTACTATTATAGTTTGCAATTTGCCAACTACAAAACTAGTAAAAATATGAATAAACAGTGCAAAAATTGCAACAATACACATATAGAAGAATTAAGGAACTCCCATAAAAATAAAAAAATAGAACCAACTATAGAAAACCCCCATACCATGCCTCCCTCGTCCTTTTTTTTAATTAATCTTTTATCAGCTAAAATTTCTGAGTTAAACCCCATGACCCATTAACCTCAACTTAAAACCTAAAAATAAAATGCCTGTATAACCGGCACACATCTCAGAGAGACTCCACCTCTTGTACGTCTGTGGAAGCGCACCCATTTGGCAATGGCAGGTGGCATAGCTTATGTAAAATTGGGTGAATCAGCATAGTTCGTAGCCACTGAGGTGTTGAAGCTGCCAATCTTTGGTTGCTGTCAGCATTTAGAGCAAAGGACTCATTAGTTTGGACCAAAGTTATTTTGATATTTTACATTTTACAATGGATTTTGTTACTTGTCTTCAACTAACTGTTGCAAATAGTTACTACTTTGTTGGCAATAGCGATGGGAACATGTCTGGAAAAACTAAATTGGTTTTCAACTTCCCGTACTCCAACTACTCTCTTCATGTCTTTTTTCCCCTTGTAGTCTGGAGATGAGTAGTTATGCTAAAATATATGTATGGTAGGATTTCTTTGGAAGGAAAAAAAAAAGGTTTATTAACCGCATCTTAAACGTAATTGTTTTAGTTTTTGTGTTCTTGTTTATATTGTTATGTCATGTATCATGTTAACATGTGTGATGCACCATGCCTATATTTTCTTTTTTGTGTGAGAAACTTTTCTAACATTGTTGCGCATTTTTTACACATTGCAGATAGAGTCTTTATCAGTCACTTTTCATGGTCATGACCTCATTGTTGATTCTGAACTAGAGCTTAATTATGGAAGGTAAGTTGAGTTTGATTTGTCAAACTACGTTATTTTGGATGTATTTCTGGTTTGGAAATTTGCTGAAAACACTTTTCTGGCCAGGCGTTATGGTCTACTTGGACTGAATGGCTGTGGGAAGTCTACTCTCCTTACAGCAATAGGTTGCAGGGAACTCCCAATTCCTGAACACATGGACATCTATCACCTTACGCGGGAGATTGAAGCTTCAGATATGTCTTCTCTTGAGGCTGTCATCAATTGTGATGAGGAGAGGTTGAAATTGGAGAAAGAGGCTGAGATTTTGGCAGCTCAGGTAACCTTTGTTACCCACGTAATAGTTCCTGTGGAGACCTATAACATATCTCGTTGTTGTTACCCTCTGTGGGGAAAATAATATGATGTCTTGGTTATAAACTATAATTTTTCAGGATGATGGTGGTGGAGACACTCTGGACCGCATCTATGAGCGATTGGAAGCATTGGATGCATCTACTGCTGAGAAGCGTGCGGCTGAAATTCTTTATGGGCTTGGTTTTACTAAGCAAATGCAAGCAAAGAAAACCCGAGATTTCTCTGGTGGCTGGCGAATGAGGATTGCATTGGCACGAGCGCTTTTTATGAACCCCACAATCCTTCTACTAGATGAACCGACAAACCATCTTGGTAAATTTTCAACCACAGTTAAATGTGTACTTATGCAAATCTGGATATCTATGTTTCTCATCGGTATTCTTTGGGGTTTCTTCTTTTCACCTAGTTGCCAGATGAGTTAATGGTCCAGGTCAGACTACTTTAAAGTCATCTGGGCTTGGTCATACCAGCATAAAATGAGCATTTTCTTCTCCATTGCTATGAGCTTTGGTTTTCTTACACTGTTACACAATGCTGTAGTTCAATCCTTTGTCGTGCAGTTTTTTAAGAAGTAAGCAAACTAGTCAAGAAAGGCATGTTCCCTTTAATTAGGGGAATATAGCAATAAATTACTAAATCATGTGATGGATTCTTTAAATCAATCTTAAAAGAATATATATAGTCTATTGGAATTAGCATGATATCCAAATATTATAAATAGTGAATTGAAGTGGTTTGATGAGCAAGGATTCCACCTGGGCTTGGTCATACCAGAATAAAATGAGCATTTTCTTCTCCATTGCTATGAGCTTTGGTTTTCTTACACTGTTACACTATGCTGTAGATCAATCCTTTGTCATGTGCAGCTTTTAAGAATTAAGCAAACTAGTCAAGAAAGGCATGTTCCCTTTAATTAGGGGAATATAGCAATAAATTACTAAATCATGTGATGGATTCTTTAAATCAATCTTAAAAGAATATATATAGTCTATTGGAATTAGCATGATATCCAAATATTATAAATAGTGAATTGAAGTGGTTTGATGAGCAAGGATTCCATAATGTAAACAACTTTTTTTTCATTTGAAATTTCAAAATAAGTAATCATTCATCACAATGGATGTTTATGGGAGAGTAATGCATCATATGATTGGACTCCTTTAAACGAGTCCCAAAACATTGTTATCAGTTATCACACATGGTTGAATCAATAACCAGTTTCTGAACAAGAAATAAACCGTAATAAACGGTATCTCTTTTGGAGATAGAAGTAGTTTGGTTGAAAGGCTACCCTGTTTCAATATTATTTTGTTTGTTCCTTCAAATTGAAGTATGTGTGTCAAAACTTTGTAGCTATTATAATTCTGTTAGCTATTTTAATTCCAATAGCACACGGAAACTTATTTTAAACTGAAGGAGCCTGAATGGGAGCTTCATGTGCCACTATGAATTACTTGTTTAGTTGTCATATTCGGCGAGAAAGTGTCTTCTTTTTTTTATATTGAAAAGGCCTGAATCATGGAGCCCAGAGTTCCCTCGAATTTAATCATCATCTGCAGTATTGGTCTCAGAGTTTGGAGTTCCTTCATATTTTTCAATTTTCATAATAGAACACTATAAACATTGACTGCTAATTTCCTTTTTCATGAATATATTTCATCTTGATCACCATTGTTTCTTCATTGGATCTTTGCAACAGACCTGGAAGCATGTGTCTGGCTGGAGGAGATGCTGAAGAAGTTTGACCGGATTTTGGTTGTGATCTCACACTCACAGGATTTTCTTAATGGGGTCTGCACTAACATCATCCACATGCAGAACAAGAAGCTAAAGATGTTTACTGGCAACTATGATCAATATGTCCAGACCCGTGCAGAGCTTGAAGAGAATCAAATGAAGCAGTACAAATGGGAGCAAGAGCAGATTGCTTCGATGAAGGAGTACATTGCCCGTTTTGGCCATGGTTCTGCGAAGTTGGCACGCCAAGCACAAAGTAAGGAGAAAACCCTGGCCAAGATGGAGCGAGGTGGACTCACTGAGAAGGTAGCGAAGGACAAAATCTTGGTCTTTCGCTTCACTGATGTCGGTAAACTACCCCCACCAGTCCTGCAGTTTGTGGAAGTGACGTTTGGGTATACCCCGGATAATCTCATCTACAAGAACATTGATTTTGGAGTGGATCTTGATTCTAGGATAGCCCTAGTGGGGCCCAATGGGGCGGGGAAGAGCACATTGCTTAAACTGATGACTGGTGATCTTGTCCCACTGGATGGCATGGTGAGGCGACACAACCATCTTAGAATTGCTCAGTTCCACCAGCATTTGGCGGAGATGCTTGATATGGATATGTCAGCTCTGATGTACATGATGAGGGAATATCCCGGCAACGAGGAAGAGAAGATGAGGGCAGCCATCGGTCGCTTTGGGTTGACAGGAAAAGCTCAGATTATGCCTATGAAAAACTTGTCAGACGGCCAAAGGAGCCGTGTGATCTTTGCTTGGCTGGCGTGGAGGATACCGCACATGCTGCTGCTCGATGAGCCCACTAATCACTTGGATATTGAGACGATTGATTCATTGGCAGAGGCGCTGAACGAGTGGGATGGCGGCCTGGTTCTGGTTAGCCACGACTTCAGGCTGATCAATCAGGTGGCGAAGGAGATCTGGGTGTGCGAGAATCAGGCTGTGACTAGGTGGGAGGGTGACATTATGGACTTCAAAGAGCATCTGAGGAGCAAGGCTGGATTGTCTGATTGAGATGGCGGCAGGGATATAGAAATCTCTTTGATTATTTAGGAGGCTATGATTATTATGTTGTCAGTTAATAACACATTATAGATATTATTATATGAGCATCGGTCTATCACACTTACTACCACAGTTGGTAACTATATTGGGGGTGTTAAGGGGGCATGTCTTTTGTGAGGCCTGGGTCATTACACTTGAGGTAGATACTGCCTGTATTTACTCTTCTTTCACCTGACATACTATAATTGAGACTGAGGCGCCTATCGACGCAAGTATCTGTTTGTATTCTTCTCTGATTTCACTTGCAATATGATGTTTGAGCTTTGAGCCTTGATGCAAATTAGCTGCCTATTAATGTGTCAAGAACATCATATGTTACTATAGATGATGGATGCGAGATTGCTTTGTAAATAATAGAATGCATGGCGGCAGCATATTTTTCTCTAGATTCATGTCCAGAGGCTACATTTTATTATCTGTTGGTTTAACAATCTGCTCTAATTTGTTTCTCCTCGTGTTTGATCTGTAGTGTAATAGAAATGACTAAATAGTAAATAGTAGCTCTTCCATCCTGATGACTCGCCAGAATTGCCGGTATCGCTAGTGCCTCACCCACCATCCACCCACTTGGATCCACCAAAAGCCTCATGCAGGAGGTGCGCCACTCAGCTCTCACCTTGTTCCCTTGAAAGATTGAGAGGTTGAAGCTTGCAGTAGCTGCATCCTTCTTCCATCTTGGGGTCCCTTGGCACAGGAGATCAGTAAGTGCAGGTATGGCTCCAGCTTCGCCGATCTTCACTTTGTTGCCTTCCACAACCGATAGGCTGAAAAGAGTGGCAGCCGCGTTCTCCCGGCTTCCACACTACCATTCTTCTGCACTTCCACAGTCTCTGGTATTGCCCCAGAACCAACAATGCTAGCTTTGTTGCCCTCAGGGATTGAGAGGTTCAACAACGCTGTGACCGCATGCTCCTGCGTTCTCGAATCTTGAGATGGTAACAGGTCCACGAGCAAGGGAATAGCTCCTGCTTCGGCAATGCATACCCTATTGTCTCCATTCCTTCTTGCTAGCAATCGCGTCTCACCAGCAGCTGCTCGTTCTTCTTCTTGGTTTCCACACACTAATTTTTCCAACGGCGACTTGATGGTTGCCCGGTCACAGTCAGGGCGGCTCCCTGACCTCTTGTCTCGGCAACTCCCACTCTTTTCAGGAGGTTCGATGCCACTGGCTTCACACCACTGCGGCTGCGGAATTAGACTCTTCAGGGCGAAATTGAGGGTGAGAGCAGTGTGTGATAGATTATGTTGTGTCTTGTGCTCAGAATCCAGCCATTTCTGAATGCAAGACCTCTCATATGTCTGCAAAAACGATAAACATCAATCAGCTTCTAAGATTCAAGACTCGCCAAAAGATGAGCATGGGGCCATGATGATAGCATATAACCTGTCCTGCGGAGACGATTACAGGGTCCTCGTCAGGAACAACAAGGACATTTCCTCGAGGCAATCCTCATGATTTCCACCATTCGCGATCACCATCTCGTGCAATGCAAGAGATTCCTGCTTCAGGTCATTGATTGTTCTAAGCTGCAGATTCTCTGATAGCCCTTGAGTGTCATGGTGTCGGACTACAAATCCGGCGAATCTTCTTTTTCGTTTGCTCCTCGAAGCTGAGCATGCACGAGTTCAATGCAGAAATATTCAAAAAAGGCAATTGGTATTGGATCTCTTCTCTATCTGTGAGATCCTACATTATAACAATTATCAACATGCAAGCTAAAAGCTAAGATTGTTACCTGTTCTTTTAACTTCTTGAGATATATCTAATTTCTCATAGGACACACCTTTCAGTGTATCTTCAATATTTTTTGTCAACTCTTGAAATTTAATTGCGTATCTAACTCTTTGTAGAGCCTGAAAATATACCAATTACTGATTCAAATTAATTCCAAGCCTCAGTTCTAGGATTTGTTTGAGACTAGTGACAAAATAAGTATATAACATTGTTTAAAAATGCAACCTTTATAAAAATTTCAACAATTTCATAACATCAAGTCACCAGAAAATTGGTCAAAATTAGAACTTTGACCCAGGTTATTCCATCGAAAAAATAAAAAAATATATATATAAAAAAAAAAATCAAATTGAGCGATACCTGATAGAGCTTGCTCCCTTCGCTGACCGGTTGAAGAAGGTCCTTGGCGGAGGCCAGAGCAGCGAGAAGAGACGAGAGAGCTCTTTCTCGGCCATCCTACGGGAGTCAAAACTCTCCGTCGTGAGATTTCTCCCACATGGAGTCCCCCACTTTGCTGCAGAGATTTCTCCCTCTCAGAGCCCCTATTTGATGTTCCGTTGATAGGATTACCTCGACTCAGAATGCAAACACTAACTTACGGGCTCCCCTCATATGAACCTACGGGAGGATGAATCCTTGACAATTTTTCTCGGTCAGATTCCTTTCATATTTCGATGCGGAGAATACCCCTACTCGGAAGCTTCCATATTCCGATGATGGGATTGCCCCCACTCCGGAGACAGTTCCACTATGAGATTCCCCCTCACGGAGGTCAACTCCACTGCTGGGTTTACTCTAACTCGGGTTACTAGATCGTCACACCAGGTAGGGACCCCTACCTGAAATGGACGTGTCCAATCTGTCGCTAGGTAACATGCCCTACTTCAGGCCACTTTTTTGAAAGTCTAACGACTAATACATTAGAACGGGAGTTTCCCTCGGAGTCAACAATACAGACTCTCCTTTCGGTATTCATGGCACTTTGCTCTGAGATTTTTTCCACTCGGAGTCCGAACTCTACTGCAGGGATTTCTCCCTCTCAAGGTCCTGGCTTCGCAGCCCCGTTGATGAAAATTTTCCCACTCGAAAGTAAATGCAAATCCAACTCTGCAGCTGGGATTTTTCCCACTCGGAGGAAATTTTTGCAGGTATTGCAAATGTGATTTTTCTCGCTCGGAGACTGTACCATTTCACTTCCCGACCACTCTCAAGTTCTTCCAGGACAAAGTCTCCGAAAGCTGGTCAACCCTCTGCAGAGACAGTCAGTGCTGAATGAACCAATAATTGAGCAACACATGCAAGATTGAAATAATTATTCTCATTTCTATTCATGCACAAATTTTATTTCAAAAACCTTTATTACAAATCTTTTCAGCAT
This sequence comes from Agave tequilana, assembly GCA_038442645.1. Classification (NCBI taxonomy): domain Eukaryota; kingdom Viridiplantae; phylum Streptophyta; class Magnoliopsida; order Asparagales; family Asparagaceae; genus Agave; species Agave tequilana. Next base: position 283,541 of record JAVJIF010005996.1, read on the forward strand.
TATGTGATTATATCTAACAAGCAATGCGATATCACACAATGTTTTTGTAAGTTTTTGAAAAAAATACAGATATATCCTCTGTCCTGGTATCCACACCGAAAAGCCTTTTCGAAAGCGAATGTCCACAACAACATCTATAAGATGATTTCTGAACCAACAATCCGCCACTCCATCCAATCAATCTTTCGAAGGATGATACCGAGGATTTCCAGGAAACATTCAATACCAAAAGTCGGAGTGAAAACGGCCAGACATGTAAGAGGGTGATGGAATCAGAAACATCACTGCCTTCACCATGTACAACACCCACTCCTACCTCAGTACGCCATAAGGAAAGAAAGACTCCAAATGTCAACCAGAGTACTAGACCGATTTGACCAGGGACCAGACAAACAAATCAGGTTGCAGGAAGAATCTTGCCTATTCTTCCTGACAGCAGGGCCTTGTCTCAGAACTGATATTTTCGACAAGCCTATCACAAAGATTGACATTTCATGGCAGCCAAACTTCTGAATATCAAGAGCGTAACAACTGTTTTCATTCTTTCTCTCTTTCCTCCATTGGACGAAGAAGAAGAAAGACATTGCAACCCACCAGAATAAAAAATTTGGGGCAAGAAATTTATTAAAAGATGGGCAGATTTCATCCCAAAGATCCACCCTATTTATAGATGGAGAAACTAGACCATTTCTATTCAATTTCTCAAATCCCAAGAAGTCGGTCCACGATCGAAGATTTTCAGTATGTCAAATTAAAGTCCCGAGATTTTTGGCATATTGCATCAGCCAGATATCAACTGTCGCTACTGCACGATCTCATTCATCATGACGCCAAGATCTTGTTCATTCATTAATTTGCCAGTTGTCCTCTAGTTACGGTGCATTCAAGTCAAGTTTCAAAGATACGTAATAATGAGTCAGATCCTCACCTGTATCAACCTCCAGACGGGTTCAAAATACGAAAAGTCACTTCAACTGCTCTCCCACGAAGTACAGAAGACGTTCCGACTACCTATAAAAGTCGTCATTCTAGAAGATCGAATTGGTCCGCTCCCCTCCTTCTCTCTCAGAGATACCAAGAAAGAGGAGGGGGCATCTATAGTGGTCAGATTTTTATCTTCTTCAGGATCGCGACACGTTCCATCTCGTCATGAGCATCCCGAACAAGCAACAAACTCGATGTACTAGTAGGCCCATTGCGAGCCCAAGAAGAAAGTCTGAGGACATTCAGTTTTTCTGAGACCGCTCCTCTTTCCGAAGACACTCAGCTGTTTCCGAGCCTGCTCCTCCCTCCGAGGACACTCAATTGTTCTCAAGGAAGGAGGACCCTCAGCTTTCCCCGAGGAAGGAGGGCCCTCAGTTGTTCCTGAGGCCTCTCCTCATTCCGAGGACACATCCGTCCCGAGAACTCTCATACTCCCATTCGTCTAGAGGTCTACTTATTTTCAGAGAGTTTCGCTCCGAGCAAGACTATTACAACAACCGCCCTCAGTGATATCCGCCAATAAATAACTCCAACAATAGAACTTCTTGATTTTCGCCTTCAGTTACGCAATCTGACTTCGCCCACGATCATAATGTCCTGGCCATTACAATAATTTCGTACATGAAATCATGGCAGTTACGCCAATCTCGCTAGCGTTCTATCTGCTTTCAGACCAACAATTCAGTACAAATAGACTTTTCTCTCGAACGAGAGAGAGGATGAGATTTAAGAGATTGTAATCATTGTAGAACCCTGCAAATTCACCGTAACTTTTGGGACAAAAGTGAATTCTCTCACTCATTCCTCTGATTTTTTTTCAACCTGAGATTTCACATAAAAATTTTCGGCATTTACTTTATTTCTGCATTGAAATTTTTATTGGCTTTAGGGCGTGTTTGTTTCGCCGCAAAACGTCGCAAAACGCAAGTCGTAAAACTTCTTTTCCATTTTCCGTTGTTTGTTTCGCTGAAAAACAAGTTGTAAAATGCAACTCTTCTTTTCCCACTTGCAGTTGCTACAGTTAAATTGTGGTCATGTAAATCTGACTTTTACACTCATATTTTCCCACTTGCAGTTGCTACAGTTAAATTTGTGGTCATGTAAATCTGACTTTACACTCATATTTTCCCACTTGCAGTTGCTACAGTTAATTTTGTGGTCATGTAACTCTCACTTGTAGTACACTTGCAGTTCAAAATATTACTTGATAATCAATATATAATTTAATATTATTAAATATTTAATATTTTAAATAGTATTTAATTTCTAATTTAATTATTTAATATTTTTAATCTTTAATTTTTTATTGTTTTTATATTGTTTTAATATTTAATATTTTACTATTTTAATTTAATATTTTTATTTAATACTTTATTATTTTATTAATACTTATTCAATTTTTATTATTTTATTTAGAGTTAATATTTTATTAATGTAACAATATTATACTTTAATATAAAATTACTATATATTTAATTATTTATTTTTTAATATAAAAAATTACTTTATTAATATCATAATATATTTTATTATGCTAATATTGTAATTAATTCAGTATAATAATACTATAATGATAATTCTTTTTATAATTATAATTATATTTTACTTTGTTAATTTTATATTTTTATAATATTACAACAATATTATAATAAAATTTATATTATAATAATTTTCAAGTATTTTTAATATTATAATATTATAATTATATTTTATTATTTTTGTAAGATTTTTAATATTTATATTTTATTAGTATTCTTAAAATTTTATTAACGTTTTTTAGATTTTCTTAAAATTTTATATTATTTATTTAGTTAATATTTAGTAATATTTTACTATTTATACTATATTTTATTAATATTATTGTTATAAATAAAATATTAAGATTATAAATTTTTTATCTCAAATTTATTAATACAATTTAATTTGCAATAGTAGATTTATTTAATAGTATTTATAATATTTAAATTACTGCTACAGTTAATTTTGTGGTCAACTTTTCCACTTACACTTTTACATTACCAACCAAACACCGTAAAAACACAATATATTTTACCATTTACACTTTCATTTATCAACCAAACACCGTAAAACACAATATACTTTTTCATTTACACTTCACTTTATCAACCAAATATCATAAAACACAATATTTTCTCTGCTACAGTTCACTTTTTCTATTCTCATTTTACGACTTGCGACGTTTTACAACGAAACAAACAAGCCCTTAGTATTAGATTGATCATTCAATCAATCGTACTGAAAATCTCCCACCACAGAAAGGATTCAAATTTCACTTTAGTGAATAAAACTAACAGGATTTATATTTCCCCCCGCCGATCCCCCACGCAAACCCGCCCCCCACCACCCGCTCGCGCCAAAAACAAAAAAGAAAAAAAAAAGGAAAAAAAAGAAGAAGAAGCATCCATCACCAACCGACCGACCCCAAAAGTTCCTTAAAAGCTTAGGGAGAATATCCCTTTCACGCGAGGCGCCTAGATAAGAAGAGATAGCGAAACGAAGCAAACTAAAGGCCATCCATCATTAGCTCAGGCAACTAAAATGGAGCGGGTGGTGCTCACTTCCCCATCGACTCCCTGGTTTCCAAAAATGGGTATTTTACTAAAATTTGATGAATTTTCTGCACAAATCAGAGTTAAATCTTTTGGGTTTTCAATTTTATGTGCATTTTTTTTGAATTTTCCTTCGATGTTAGCATGTGTCTCGATAGATAGATAGATCTTGGATTTGAAGGGTCTGTTGTCTGCTGAGTAACATTTGGTTGTTGCTTAAGAGGTGCTTGATGTAATGCTTAAATGGCGATTAGAAGTTCTTTTTTGCACACCCACCCCCGCTCCGCCCCCACCCCCCGCGCGCGCGGGGATTTCTCAAAATATTTGGTTATTTATTGTCTTTTTTTATTCATGGGCGTGATTGTTTGTTTGTCAGTGTTAGAATAATGATAGGTTATGCTAGCAATGATTTTGTGATAAATGAGTTGATTCAATTAAATTTCCTATAGATACTTTTTATTATTTTGAGGTAGAATTGGAGGGAAGAAACCCTTGCCTGCTTCAGTACAAAAGTTTTAGCAGAACAAAGTACAAGGTTGCAGTGGTCAAGAGTTCGACCTTCATCAAGATCATAACACGTGTCTCACTGTCAAGAGTGTCGTAAGTGGATAATGAACTCGAGATATCAGTTGGCTCACATTCAACTCCGAGGAGAGTCTCGGGCCTTACCGAGCTCACATTCAACTCCGAGGAGAGTCTCGGGCCTTACCCGAGCTCACATTCAACCCTGAGGAGAGAGCCTGGACTTTTCCCGACATCCATAGCTACTAGATCTCTCCATGACATTTGCTCTCCGCGGAGATTCTCACTTCCACTGGACACAATTCAGCAACATGATTCCAGATCGCGAAAATAGTTATGTTGTCACGATATCCAACGTGCAAATCGTGCAGATGTGAAGATCCGAGAATCCGCACCGTCAGCTACAACGCTACAAAGTAATTATACACCTAGAGATCCATAGAGAAAAAGTGGTCAGGATCAAAGAAATTGTAAACACACAGGAATACTTACAGAGTTCACTGTAATCACGAGAAAATATAGTGAATTCTCTTTCTCCTTTCCGTGATTTTTCTCAATTTGAGTTTTCACGTAAAATTTTTTTGTCTCCGCCTGTTTACTGTGTTGAAATCTAAAGTTCCACCCTTGATTTAGATAGACCCCTTTATTTGTGGTGCGAGATTGACCGTTCGATCAATCACATTGGAAAATCTCAACCACAAATTGGTGCTTTCATTGAGATCTGAGTCCAAACTCTCAGATTTCTCCCCTACCAAATCCACCTCAAAAAGCCTTTCCAACGAGCCATGGCCCTGAAAAAACATAGATCACTGGCGAAGGGACCACTTCTAAGGGTAAATCTGTTGCTACTACTGGGGACATTATTCCCCTTAGCGGCCTCAGCCCCATCGTAGAAGATACTGTCTCGCACCTTTGCACAGGGCAACCGGAGACATCCACCCGCTATCAACTTACGAAGCCAAATTCCTCTAAATGTTCTCTGACATGAAGGAGGAAATGGCGAAGCAGCAAGCTCAAGATCCGTTCGAACTGTGAGCGGGGGCAAGCGGAGCAGGATCGAGAAAGCGTGACCCGTGAACGGGAGGAAATAAATGTCTAAACGATCAGCTCCTCGCCCAGATCGTGGTCCTCAAGGACATTCGAGTACCGCCTCCATTACCAGAGAGTCCCACTGCCACAGAGGCTACAAGTCGCGAGCAATCTCAAAGTTGGAGGCATGCAGAGCAGCCTCCCCTACTCCTCAGAGTAATCGACATGAGTCGAGTTCGCCTCATCCCCGCATGAAGGATCGACCTGATCATTCTCGGAGGAAGACCGAGGAGCTCATCCGTGTCTAAGATCTCGACAAGCTCATACGAAAGCGAGTTTGAAGAAGCGAGTATGTCACATCATGACAGATTCAGGGCCATCCCCACTGATGTATCCAATTTCCCTTCTCTGAGAGCATACTGGATATGAATTTGAAGTTCATGATTCTGACTTTTGACTACTACTTCAGTCAGATCGATCCGATTCAGGACCTTTGCCAGTATCAGGACAAGATGGTTGTCCATTCCGGAAAAGACTCCATCTTGTGTCGGATCTTCCGCTCCAGCTTGAAGGGTAACCTTCGACTAGTTCTGTTCCCTTCCTCACACTCAATGCATAACTTCAGAGATCACCAAGTTATTTCTCGCTCAGTACTCTTCCCATCAGGAGTGCAAGTAGAAAACCATCACCCCCTCTCCATTAAGATGAGATCATTCGACATCCTCAAGGCATACATTAGCTACTATCAGAATCAGCTTACACAAGTGCAGCGAAGATGTATCCGCTTTCACATTTATGAGCGGACTATGGGTCACTTACCCACTGTACAAGTATCTGGTGAAATACGTCACCCGTTGGAGCGAGGTCCTATACTGAGCCCAACCATACATCCAATTGGAGGAAGCAATGAAAAGTTCTGCCAACCCATCTTTTAACCGCGACAACACGGAACAAAACAAAAGCCGCAACACGGAGGCCCCTCTGTTGACTTCCATAGTCACGGACAAGGTGCTTTCAAGAAGCAATCACTCCCGCTCCCTCAGCAGAGCCAACTCTGAGCCTACCGAGTATCCGGCAGCTTCACCCCACTGAATCTTCGGATCCAGGACGTCTTTGAAGCCATCAAAGGTCAACCTTCGGTGAAGCGTCCGGAGGCAAAACACACGACTCTGCTCGTCTCAGAGTTAGAGACTACTGTTCCTTCCATGACAGTAATGACATTGAACTTCTCAATGTCGGTCCCTCCGTAAGTACCTTGAAGATCTTGTCCAACATGATTATCTCCGAGAGTACATCTTCGCACCCGGAGCCTCCTCTAGACAGAAGACAGCCGGAGATTCCATCTCCGAATCAACCGCAACACATGGTCACTCTATACAGAACGGTTGACTAGCACCAACTCGAGAAATAAGAACAGAAAAGTTTCTCAACAGATAAAAAGCTCATTGTATATCATTTACTTTTATATATTTTATTAAAATCATTTAATAAAAATGCATTCTAATTCTCAATGGCTTCCCTACCCTTCTAAGGATCTGCGGAACATGCTCATCGGTTCCTGCTCTTCTAGCCTACGAGCTCTTTTCCTCCGGAGCCATGATTGTACATCCGAGGAGGGATTCCCCCACTTGAGATCCAACAACTTCAACATCTACCTCCCAGCTCTCCACATCGTTTATAGGATTTGCCAACCCCGCTCACCAACTCCTATGCAGCCAGTTCACGATCACATCTTTTCGAAGATTTCTATCTGTGTGTTCCGAGGAGGAAAGCCCCCCACTCGAGAACGACAACACATGCACCCATCTCTGAAACCACCTGGCTCATCCTTAGTTAGGCTACTGCCAGTTTCAACTCCGTAACTGAATGCTCCCTTCATCCGAAGACCTCTATCTGTGTGTTCTGAGGAGGGAAGCCCTTGCTCGAGAATGGTTTTACAAGCATCCGCATCCAGACGATCTCTTGGGCTCTCCCTGATTGGGGAACTGCCCTCCTTAAGGCTCATTCGCAATTAGGCAACCGTCACCATTACGGCTCATCTTTAATTGGGCAACTACCGCTGAAAGTTTATCCCCGTTTGGGCTACTACTAGTTTGTTTGTATCCGAGGAGGAAGCCCCCACTCGAGAATCACAATACAAACACCTATCTCTGGGTTCTAAAGGCTCATCCTCAGTTGGGAACTGTCCCTAGAAGTTTCATCCACAATTAAGCAACTGACTGCCCAGCTCGCACTGAGAGCTCTCACTCATAATCTAATGCTTGTGCGTTCCGAGAAGGAAAACCCCCATCGAGAATAAACACCAAACATCAGCCTTCAAGCTCTATTACCTTCGCGACTGAAGTCTTCATTTCACTCAGAGAACAAATGTCTATACGTTCGGAGATGAAGACACCATCTTGAGACGGTATTACAGACACATCATAATTCTTGCCATATGGAAGTCATGCCTCCAAAGGGTATGATTATTTCACAATACAATTCAGATAAGATTTAAGTAACTCAGTCATTTTCATTACAAAAAACATGCAATTATATTTTTTAAATTGCATTATGTCATTACATCTGACAATGTAATACATGATTTTTTACATCCTGTTTTAGTTCTTGAAACGAAATACATGAGATCTAAGAACTTATCCTGCCACCATTTACAGACCTCGATTCAGGAACAATAAAGACTTGTTCATCGGAGGAGATATTTCAGAGGCAGTCTTTATCTTTGGAGCGGCTCTTGAAGTAGGTAGTCATATCTCGTTAGTAGCTTTCGCTTCCCCAAGATAGCTAGACGACACACAACTCGCCACAGTGATCCCCGAGAAGCCCCCAGGAGCGAGACAGTGACGTCTGACCAGATGAACTCCGACAGAACACACGAGAAGGAGAAAATATCTCTCTCCACTTGTTGTCTTGAGAAGAGGATCAAGCTCCGGGATGAAAGGTGACTCCTTTGCACACCTGACCAGCAAGTTCACCTCTCCTTCCTTATACGTTCTATATGGAGGGAATTTAGATTCTTTAGAGCAATCCCCTAAAAATGGGCGACTTGGAACCAGATCATCGGCTCAATCGAAGTGTGCCACCAAGCTATCACCCCCGCGGCAGAACCTCGTCACAATGGCTGATTTATCATGACGGGCTCATCAGATGACTGACATATCACGCCAAAAAAACTCCCAATTAGCGGGAGCCTGACCACCACCCTTCTTCACCTTTCTTTCCTCCATCTCACGAAGAACAGATTACAACACATGGCCACTGAATAGGACAGCAGAAGAGCCCAACAAAGCTTTTCAGAGGAGGGCAGAATTACTTCAACGCGAAGAATTCAACTCATTTATGGATGGAGGAGCCAAATTGACTCCAATTCAATTCTTGATCCCAGAAAACTGGATCACATCCTGAAATTCCGATCAACTGAAGTGACAAGATATTAGCTTGCTCCTCCACGATCTCTGTCATCATGGCACCAGGATCCAAGGATGCCAGTTACCATTCCGAGAAGTCAGGTCAACAAGCACGCCAGCTGTCAGTCACTAGTGCAATCTCACATCACTCCAAAAGATCTACATTAATGAGTTAGATCTTCCTCTACCTACGTGCATTAAGGCCGAGGCTCCGAGAAATCCTTCACAGCTTTGCTCTCCTGCTTCTCTCTCGCAG